>BRYE01000006.1:9801397-9811397 GCA_030159115.1 Actinidia arguta var. hypoleuca | reverse complement strand
TTTAGTGTTTAAGTATTGAGAGGTAACACGAGAGTTACATAAGTATTGAGGAGTAACATAGTGTACTACTCACGTAATGGGAATAACATATAGCATATGTGTTCATATATATATTGTAAGGCCATATAGCTCCACATATTATTGATATAAGTATTGTAGAGTAATACCTTGGCTTAATCATAAATAAATATGATTATCTTATCATTTCTTATGGTATCGTGCAGAGCATGCCACCATGTCAAGCGAGAGGTCGCGAGAGGTCACTTACAGGAGCTCGTGGGGCTTGTGTAGCATGCAGGGCTCGTAGGGACCGTGCAGAGGGGGACGGTAAAATCACCAAAAGTCGGTGAGAGGAGGAGGAGCTCCACCGATGGTATTTGGTGGCGTAGAATTTATACAAGGGGTGTTCACCGCCATTGAACAAGTGGTAAGGAACACGGTGCAAACGATGCAAGTGCCGATTAAAGCGACATACTCTAGGACTACTACGACCATGAAGGCCTTTCTATAACTTTGTCCGTCTACATTTAGGGGTGAACCGGATCCGTTGGTTATGGAAGATTAGTTAGAACAAGTCATTAGAGCGTTAGATACGATCTTGGTGACGAATGAGGAGTTGATGGTGTTATTTGCGTCTTATCAATTACAAGTGGATGCCCTCCAATGATGGAAAACCGTGGAAGAGAATGTGGTTAAGAAGTGGGAGTCATTTAGGAAAGCTTTCCTAGAACAATACTTTATGTGTGAGACCATAAACCCTTAATCTCATAATTAGTTAGTTTCATGCATATAAATAAGGTGATTACGTTAATTAGTATAGTTTAATGAGTGAAAATTATGTGCGTAATATGTGTGAGAGTGTGTGGAGGATATAAATTTTATTAAATAAAATTATGGGTGCAAACATAAATATGTAAATTAGTTTGGGATTGAATTGAAAGATTAAAATTTTTAGAATAAAATTAAATAGGACATTGAGATATTGTAATTACGTAAAAATTTAGAGGGATTGCAGTGTAATTTTATAAAGTAAAGTGGTAAGTGACAGGTGAGGTGAGAAAGTGTGTACGTGTGGCACATAAAGGAGAGAGAGAGAGAGAGAGAGAGAGAGTTGTTGGCTACAGCTTTCACAAAAACAAAAAAAATAAAAAACAAAAAAAAACGAACAAAGAACAAAAAGAAAAGAACGGAGAAACCGAGAGAAGGGAGAGAGAACGCAGAGGAGTGCTCAAAGATATATAAGGTAATTTACTTCTTGATATTGTGTGTATGTGGTTTAAGATCTTAAGAACATGTATATGTATATCTTTAGAAGAAGTTTTGATTAATGGGTTTTTAATATTTCATTGTTAATCGTATGTTTTAGCACGGATTATACTCGATAATTTCAAGATAATGCTATAGATTGATATTTTGAGAGAGGTGGATTTGTAGTTTGAAAAAAAAACAAAAAAAAAATTGAAAAACAGAGCAGTTCGGAGCTTCTATGAAGCTTTAATGGTTGCTCAAAGCTAGAAATAATCCAGTGTGGTCGAGTCATGATCTTAGGTTGCACCCTATGTTAAAATTGGTCAATCGGACGAGTTTTTGACCGAGTGAATAGTTGTTTTCTATGTTTTTCAGTGTTCCGAATCCAATTATATGGTTAGATTAGACTAATTCTAAAGTTATAATAATGTGGTACATAAAGTGGTGAACGATAGAGATTTTAAGCGTGTTTGATGACAATCAACGTTGAAAAATTGTCCGATCGCCTAGAAAATTTAATAGGGTATAACTACTATCATATATTGAACATCTATCGGAGTGAATTAAAAATGTATAAGCTTGAATTATATAAATGCAATGCATCACATTGAGGCGTTGTGTGAGGAATTTGAGAGGAGTTATGGTATTGGATTTGTGAAGGAGAAATTCTGATTTGTGTATATAGTGCATATATTGAATTTTTATCCTTATTGATTCATACATTGTACTTGTGCACTGATGAATTATAACTGACAAGTGCTAAGGAAGAAGAAGGGCCATCAAGGTAGCCTCAGAAGTAATTTGATTGAGGTGTGTGTGTAGTGACATGTGGAATTAAAATATATGATGATCTTATTCAAAATAATCTTTTAGTTCCTTATATGATTGATATTGGTGATTATATTAATGAGGTGTATATATATGAGGTGATATGACAATACATAACATTTATCTTATGTGTTTGCATTGCACTTGTGAAAGTTAACCACGGTGGGTTAACTAAGGCTTAGTCACGGTGGACTAGCCAAGGGTTCCAGGGTTGGCATTCCTTGAAAACGAGCCATTGATATATTGGGCCAACGTTATCTAAACTTGCGCACACATGTGGGTGATGCATCATTGCATTGTTGATCTCTATTTCTGAATATTATGGTGGATGTTTATTACTATCATTCTTTATGAGTATGATTATCTATTGTGAGCACGTTGATTTTAGTTCACACCCACACAGACTGTTTAGGCAGGTGAGGAGGCATAGATAGCTGTCTGGTTCACTGTGGTTGCAATCCTAGATGTGGTGGTCTTTTGTTGGTGGCATTTGGAGTCAGTGGCAGAACTTGGGATAGTTCTTGCCCTTGTATAGTTTTATCTAGTTTGGTGTTGATTGTATAAATGTTTATGTTTTACGTTTAAAAATAAAAGAGTTTGTTTGTTTATGTTCAAGATATGTATATATATTGTCTATGGTATTGGTTGACATTACTAGTGCACATGTGTATATGTGTAATCGTTACCTTGTGAAGTTTGGCTTTAAATTATCAGGGAATGAGTAATGACATACTTAAATTATGTTGAGTATTGTGGTGGATACATGAGTCGTTCGCAGGCATGGTGGTCTGTGCGATCATATCCCACCTAATTAGCATTAATTATGTCTTAATTGGGTTGGGGGTGTGACATCTTGGTATCAGAGTTGTGGCTTAAATAGCTAACAGTTGTGGTTTTAAAGCCAAAGTATATAACTGAGACTATGGTGTGGAGTTGATGTCTAGAATTGCAGTGAACCATAGGGTGTTGTCGGGATTGGTTAGGTGATGAACAAATGTGTGATATTATATGTTGGTGTACTAATCCTGATATAATGCAGAAAGAAAGAATGGCAAATAAGGAGTCATCAAATTCTGTTAGAGGAGCTGAACAAAGAGAGCAAGAACCACGTGTGCAGCATTAGCCTGATGCAACGGAGAGACTAGCCACTTTGATGGCTCAGTATATGGAACAACAGTTGACAAGACCCGCACGAGGTACAACTTTATATGAACAGTTTATGAAGTTGAATCCGCTTGAGTGTGTGGGAGCAACAAATCCAATAATGGCTGAGGAATGGTTGAAGAAATTGGGTGTTGTTTTTGAAGTGATGGAAATGACTAAAGATCAGAAATCGTCTTTGGCCACATTTATGTTGAAGGGAGAGGCACAGAATTAGTGGGAGGCTATGATGAGAATGCTTCAACTTGGAAGAGTTCCAATTACTTGGCATCAGTTTGTGGGAATCTTTAATGATCAGTACTTTCCTCGCATTTATCGTACTCAAAAAGAGCAATACTTCAGTAATTTGAAGCAAGAACGAATGACAATGGTGGAGTATGAAGAACAATTTACTACTTTGTCTCGATTTGCACCTGAGTTGGTATGTACAGAATATGTAAAGTGTAGGCAATTTGAGCAGGGCTTGGACTTGTCAATCCGGTCTCGTGTGTCTGCCTTTGAGATTATCATATATGCAGAATTGGTGAACAAGGCCAAGATTGCAGAACGGGATGTGAAGGAATTTCAGGGTAGACGGGAACAATTCAAGAGGAGGAGGTTTAATTCAGGAGTTGGACCATCTCAACAAAGGTCTTCAGATACTACAATGGTGGAACAAAGTAGAGCACAGACTAGTGCAGAAGGGGCAAGATCTAGTGGTTTCAGAGGTATGGGAAGTTCGAGAGGCAGAGGATCGTGGAGGCCACCGGTTGGACCTACCAGTGCAAGATCTGGCAACACGAGAGGCATTATTTGTTATTGGTGTGGAGTTAAGGGGCATATAGTCCAAGATTGTCCAATGCCTTTGGTGGATAAATGTTATCAGTGTGGGCAACCTGGACATATTGTAAGAAATTGTACGCAAAGGCCTACAACAGCTTCATCAGTAGGCAGTGTAGTTGGGGGAGGTAGAGGAGCAGCTAGAAGTGCACGGCAGGGACAGGCAACTACTTCAGAACCACGTGCTCAAGCTTGAGTGTATGCCATGACACAACAAGACAATCAAGCCACTCCTAATGCAGTGATAGGTACACTTTTAATCAATAATGAGAAAGCATATGTATTGATAGATCCGGGTGCTACACATTCATTTGTGTCTACTATATTCAACATGCATTTAGATAGACCATGTAGTTTACTATCTCAGCCCTTGCTAGTGTCTACCCCGATGGGAGATGTGATGTTAGTAGAGGAAATGTATAAGGAGTGTGTTAAAAATTGGTGAGAATGAGTTGTCAGTTGATTTGATGCCACTAAGTATTCATGACTTTGATCTGATTTTGGGGATGGATTGGTTAGCTGCATATCATGCTTCTGTTGACTATTTTAAGAATGCCAAATGAGTTGGAATTTAAATTTCAAGGTGAAAGGGATATAGTCCCAACTTGTTTGATTTCGGCTATAAAAGTAAGGAAGTTATTACAAAAAGGTTGTGAGGGATATTTGGCACACATAATTGATATGACTAAAGTAGAATTGAAGTTATCTGATCTTGTTGTTATTAGAGACTTTTCAGATGTGTTTTCAGATGAGCTACCAAGGGTAATACCAGATGGGGAGGTAGAGTTTTCTATTGAACTATTGCTTGGAACTACACCTATTTCTATTGTACCATATAGAATGGCACCATCTGAATTGCGAGAATTGAAAGTGCAATTGCAAGATTTGTTTGAGAAGGGATTTATTCAGCCCAGTATGTCACCTTGGGGTGCACCAGTTCTATTTGTGAAAAAGAAAGATGGTACTATGCGATTATGCATAGACTATAGACAGTTGAATTAGGTTTCAGTGAAGAACAAGTATCCTTTACCTCGAATTGATGACTTGTTTGATCAACTGCAAGAAGCTTGTGTCTCTTCCAAGATTGATTTGAGATCTGGGTATCATCAGTTCAAAGTGAAGGATAGTGATGTTTCAAAGACTGCATTTCGTACTCAGTATGTACACTATGAGTTTTTGGTGATGCCTTTTGGAGTGACGAATGTACCTATTATCTTTATGGATCTGATGAACAGGGTATTCAGACCTTTTCTTGACTCTTTTGTCATTGTATTCATAGATGATATATTGGTCTATTCTCGTAGTCAAGAAGAGCATGAAAAGCATTTGAGACTTGTTTTACAGACTTTAAGGGATAAATAGTTGTATGCCAAGTTTAGAAAATATGAATTTTGATTGGATAGAGTAGCATTCTTGGGGCATGTGATATCTGCAGAAGGAATTCATGTAGATCCAAAGAAGATAGAAGTAGTGATGAACTGGGAGCAGCCAAAGAATGTGTTAAAAATTAGAAGTTTCTAGGTTTGGTAGGATACTATCGGAGGTTTATACATGGGTTTTCTTCTATTGTTGTACCTTTGACGCGATTGACTCGCAAGAACGTCAAGTTTGAGTGGACAAAAGAATGTGAGCGTAGTTTTTAGGAATTGAAGACTAAGCTGACTACAACACCAGTGTTGACTATTTCTTCTAGAAAAGGATACTTTGTGGTGTATAGCGATGTTTCGCATCAAGGTTTGGGATGTGTGTTGATGCAGCAAGGACAGGTAGTTGTATACGCATCAAGACAGCTGAAGCCACATGAAAGGAATTATTCTATATATGATTTGGAGTTGGCTGCAGTGGTGTTTATATTAAAGATGTGGAGGCATTATTTGTATGGAGAGTCTTTTGAAGTGTTTACAGATCATCAAAGCTTGAAGTATTTGTTTACACAGCAGGATTTGAATTCCAGACAGAGGAGATGGATGGAATTAATCAAAGACTATGAATGTGTTATCCATTATCATCCAGGAAGAGCTAATGTAGTAGCAGAGGCTTTGAGTAGAAAGTTTACAGAAAGACTAGCTTGTATTAAGTGTTGTCGAGCAGAGATATGTGCAGAAATGAATAACTTAGGAGTGGAGTTTGAACAACAAGGTGTAGATGTTATGTTAGCCCATTTTCAAGTAAGACCCTTATTGCTTGATAGCCTTCGGGAACTTCAATTGCAAGATAATCAACTGTAGAAGATTAGGCAACAAGTGGTGGACAAGGTGAGTACTAATTTTTTTATACTTGGTGATGGTACCTTGATGTTTGGGAATCGATTTTGCATACCGAATGACCCAATGTTAAAGAAAGACATTCTGGAAGAAGCACATCAGTCGTTGTATGCTATGCATCCAGGGAGTACAAAGATGTATAGGGACTTGTGAGAAGTTTATTGATGGTCAGGTATGAAGAAAGTCATTGCAGAGTATGTGGCCAGATGTTTAACTTGTCAACAAGTGAAGGCTGAACATCAGAAACCCGTTGGTTTGTTGCAACCTCTTCCAATTCCACAGTGGAAGTGGGAGCATATAACTATGGATTTTGTGGTGGGACTTCCAAAGACTTCTACTGGTTTTGATTCCATTTGGGTGATTGTTGATAGACTTACCAAGTCAACTTATTTTCTTCCAGTGAAGGTGACTTATGCACTTGATAGATATGCTAAATTGTATGTGGATGAGATTGTAAGATTGCATGGAGCACCAGTGTCTATTGTGTCAGACAGAGATCCAAGATTTACATCTAGATTTTGGCCAAGTCTTTAACAAGCTATAGGCACGACATTGAAATTCAGTACAACATTTCATCCTCAAATAGATGGGCAGTCTGAGTTAAAGGTTCAGATTCAAGACTTGTTGAAGGATTTTATCCGACCTAGTGCATCACCATGGGGAGATTCAGCTTTGTTTGCTAAAAAGAAGGATGTGTCACTTCAAATATGTGTAGATTACCGATGACTGAATTGTGTAATGATAACGAACAAGTATCCACTACCGAGAATCGATGACTTATTTGACCAATTAAAGGGTTCGAGCTATTTCTCGAATATTGATTTGAGATCTGGTTATCACCAATTATGGATTAAGGAAGGAGATATGCTAAGATGGCTTTTCACTCACGCTACGGACATTAAGAATTTCTTATAATATCGTTTGGTCTTACGAATGCGCCAACAACTTTCATGGACTTGATGAATCATGTATTTCATCTGTATCTTGATCATTTTGTAGTCGTGTTCGTGGATGACATCTTAATCTATTCGCTATCGGTTGAGTTGCATGAATAGTATTTAAGGATTGTGTTGCAGCTCTTACAAGAGTATCGTTTGTATACTAAGTTTAGCAAATGCGAGTTCTGGTAACTTGAGGTGAAATTCTTAGGTCACGTTGTTTTGGGGAATGGCATAGCAGTCGATGACTCAAACATTGAGGCAATGATGAATTGGGAACGACCAACGACCATGTTTAAAATTCGTAGTTTTTTGGGTTTAGTCGTTACTACCGACAATTCGTAGAGGTTTTTCACGTTTAGCTGCACTGATGACTCGACTTACGAGGAAGGAGATTTATTTTGTTTGGAACGATGCTTGGGAGCATTCATTTCAGGAGCTTAAGAAGAGATTGACTTTGGCACCAATTCTTGTTATACCAGAGCGAGGGTTGGGTTATACTGTGTACTGCGATGCTTCACATGATGGCTTGGGTTGCGTGTTAATATAGTTGGGTAAGGTGATTGCGTATGGTTCACGTCAATTAAAGACACATGAGCAAAATTATCCTATTCACGACTTAGAGCTTGCGATCTTCATATTTACTTTGAAAAGTTGGAGGCACTACTTGTACGGAGAGCGGTTTGAAGTGTTTTCAGACCGTAAGAGCTTGAAGTACCTGTTTACAAAGAAGGATATGAACTTGAGGCAGCGACGTTGGATGGAGTACATGGAGGACTACAACTTTGAATTGCACTATCATCCCAAGAAGGCCAATGTTGTGGCCGATGCTCTTAGTAGAAAATCTCTTAGTGCATTGGCAAGCATTTCCATTCATGAGTGGAAAATGCTTCTGGATCTCGGTGAGTATGATTTGCTTCTTAATGAGATGGATGAGTTTGCTACCTTGTTCACGCTGTCTGCAGAACCATCCATCATTAGTCGGATTATTGAGGCTCAACAACAGGACGTGGAGGGCAAAACAATTTGCGACGGCATCACTAGAGATGTAGGACCGACAAATTGGGCTTTGCACTTAGACCAGGGTTTAAGATATAAGTCTAGATTGTTTGTACCTTTGTCTAGTAGAGTCAATGTTCTTCATAAGTTTCATCATTCGCGACTTGCAATTCATCTTGGAGGGACGAAGATATACTATCATTTGTGTTGACAATTTTGGTGGAGGCGAATAAAGAAAGACGTTGCCTTGTTCATTTTGAAGTATTTGACTTGCCAACAAGTAAAAGCCGAACACCAAAAATCAGCAGGTTTGCTACAACTATTATCGGTTGCTGAGTGAAAATGGGAGCATTTTATGATGGACTTTGTGTCCAGGTTGTCTAGGTCACTAAGAGGACACGATACTGTTTGGGTTGTGGTCGATCGCTTGACTAAATTTGCCCATTTTTTTCCTATTCATCTGTCAAATTCGCTAGAGGATCTTAGTGTTATTTATGTTCGTGAAATTATTTGACTTTACGGGGGGGTCCGGTATCTATCGTTTTCAATAGGGATTCGTATTTTACATCTCTCTTTTAGAAGGGGATGAAGTCAACTCTTGGCTCGGATTTGAGACTAAGCATGGCATTTCATCCTCAAATCGATGGGCAGTCTGAGCATACTATTAAGATTCTAGAGGACATGCTCTGGGCATGTGTGCTTGACTTTGGGGGATCATGAGGGGATCATGAGGGGATCATGGGAGGATCATCTACACTTAGTAGAATTCGCGTATAACAATAGTTATCAAGTGAGCATTGAGATGACACCTTTTGAGGCATTGTACGACAAACCATGTAGGTCGCTGGTGTGTTGGACCTATATTGGGAGGCAGCACTTGCCAAGTTGAATTGGGTTTGTGATATGACCGAGAAGGTAGTCTTGATTAGGAAACGTTTACTCACGGTACAAAGTGGTCAAAAGAATTACGTTGACCGAAGATAACGTCACTTGGAGTTTTCCATTGGAGATCACGTGTTTTTAAAAATTTTATCAAAGAGGGGATTAATGCGTTTTGGGCATAGCGGCAAGCTATCGCTAAGGTTTATTGGTCTGTTTGAGATTCTTGATCGTGTTAGAGTCGTGGCGTATCGTCTTGATACATGAATATGTTGAGATTGGAATTTAGTTATTATTACTTTTTAGATTCAGGTATTGGGCATACCACTTGAGTACGAGGATATACCATAAATTATATAAAAAAAAAATTAGTTTCAAGTGTAATAATAAAAGTAGTGTATTTATCACAAAAAAAGAGGTGAAATTGCTATAAATATGTGGTAGTCGATTATCTTTTGTACACAATTGACAATAATCAAAATAAATGTATTAGGAATTATCATTCAAATATAAGAATATACAAAAAATTATAAAAATATTTAGTTGCAAGTGGAATTGTGAAGTAGCATATTTACGAAAAATCATAGTAAAATGCCTATAAGAGGTAAATACCATATTTTTTTATCATGAACAATGATAAATATGAGTATTACCACTCAAGTATGAGAATATACCACATAAAATATGAAAATTTTAGTTGCAAGTGGAATCATGGAAGTAGTGTATTTATCAAAAATTATGATGGAATGATTATAAGAAGTGGTAACCGATGATAAGAGGGAGTACCATTGACAATAATCAATATACGCAGTAGGAATTACTACTTAAGTATGAGAATATATATAATAAATTATGGAGAAAAAA
>BRYE01000006.1:9786397-9793897 GCA_030159115.1 Actinidia arguta var. hypoleuca | reverse complement strand
GAGTTATGGGACGCAATTCTTAGGTGCTGCACACTTAGTAAACATATTAAACACTAATAAACTATTTTGTTATCATCGAAATTGAGGCTTGATTCAACAGCTTAATCATTCCAAATGCATATTTGGTGTCTCTTAGGGTAAATTCCTTGGATTTTTGGTGATCAAGCGAGGGATCGAGGCCAATTCGGACCAGATTCATGCCCTGCTTACCATGAACTCGCCAAGAAACATTCATGAGGTGCAACAATTGATTGGGTGAGTAACCGCCCTTAATAGATTTATCTCCAAGTCAGCTGACAAATGCCTTTTGTTCTTCAAGATCTTGAGAAAAAATCAAACTTTTCAGTGAAATGAGGAATCCAAAATAGCATTTCAATAACTAAAGGATTATCTTGGCTCGCCTCCCTTACTTACAATTCTAGTTATGGGTGGGGAACTTCTCGTATACCTATCCATCTCGCCAACAGCAGTAAGTGTAGGGCTAATTCGAGAAGATGACAGAATTTAGAAACCAATATATTATGTTAGTAAAGTTATTATGGGAGCCAAGACTAGATACTTGAAAATCAAGAAGCTAGCCTTTGCTCTCCTTATCGCCTCCAGAAAGCTTTTCCATTATTTCCAGGCACATCCTATTGCTGTTTTGACTAACCAACCCTTAAAGCAAATTCTCTAGCAACCTGACACCTCGAGGAACCTCCTCAAATGGTCCATTGAACTAAGCAAGTTCCATATTGAAGATCAAAAATGGCGATCAAGGGTCAGGCCTTTCCTGATTTTATGGCTAAGTTTACATATGACGTCACCCCTAGAGCTTGAGAAAAACATACCCGAGGTAGAGACTCCAGAGCAACCAAACTCAGAAGAGGACCTTACCAGATGAAAATTATTCATAGATGGATCATCAAACCAGCATGGTTGTAGCGCGTGGCTTGTTCTCCAAACTCCTTTGGGCGAACAAATGGAGTACGCCATCTGTATAGGATTCAAAGTTACCAACAATGAAGCCGAGTATGAAACTCTTCTCTCTCGGACTGAGAGTTGTAACAGAAATGGGAGTAGATTCCTTGGACGCCTTCAGTTATTCTCAACTAGTGGTAAATCAAGTACAAGGAGACTACCTCGCCAAAGATACTAAGATGGTGGCCTACTTAGACGAGGTAAGACCATGTCTTGGAAAATCAAAGACTTCAGAATTTTCTAAATCCCCAGAGAGGAAAATAAGAAGGTTGATGCTTTGGTTAATCTTGCCTCAGCATTTGATTTTATCTCGGACAGAAGTATACCTCTGGAATTCTTAGCAAATCCAAGTATTGAGGTTGCCAAATCAGTCTTTCAGGCAGAGACAGACCCGACATAGATGGACGACATTATCGCATATCTCCAGAATGACACATTACCTTTGGACAAGCTCCAAGCTCACCGGGTTCAATACAGATCTGCAAAGTTTATATTCTGCATAAAGTCTTGTATAAAAAATCTTTTCAGGACCTCTCCTAAGATGTCTCCGACCTGAAGAGGGAGAGTATGTGCTAAAGAAAATTCATGAAGGTATCTATAAAATCATTCAGGGGCGAGGTCACTCGTGAGAAAAACCATTTGCCAAGGTTACTTCTGGCCACAGATGGAGCGCGATGTGGTGAAATACACAAAAATTGTGATAAATGTAAACAGTTCGCTCCAGTTAGTCATCTCCCTCTCACCGAGATGGTCCTAATGACCAGCCCATGGCCCTTTACTACGTGGGGCGTGAACATACTTGGGCCTCTACCCCAAGCTCCATTACAAAAAAAAATCTTGATCATCGCCATTGATTACTTTACCAAATGAATAGAAACAGAACCTCGTCAAAATCATAGAAAGAAATCTAAAAATTTCATATGGAAAAACTTCATCTGTCGATTCAGGATTCCCAATGTTATTATTTCGGACAACGCCAAACAATTCAACAATGATGAATTTGAACAGTTTTGCTCAGACCTCACCATCTCCTACCATTTTTTCTCGCCTAGCCGTCCTCAAGCGAATGGTCAGGTCGAGGTCGCCAATAGGACGATCTTGAGAAATTTGAAGGCAAGGTTGGAAAAGTCCAAAAGCGAATGAGTAGAAGACTTGCTGAGCATACTTTGGGTTTACCATACAATGAGCAGAATTCTTACTAGCAAGACGCTGTTTTCTAGGATATATGGGACAGAATCTGTTATACTAGTGAAAATTAGAATGCCAAGATTCAGAACCTCAAATTTTGATAAGGAAAATAATGAAGTTGAGTTGAGACTCAACCTTGATCTACTCGATAAAAAGAGGGAGCGAGCAGAGAAACGCCAAGCAGCTTATAAGCACCAGGTTTCCAATTACTACAATCAAAAAGTCAAACACATATCTTTCTTGCCAAGCGACCTAGTCCTCAGAAAAGTTACTTTGTCCACAAAGGAACCAAATGTAGGGAAGCTCAGTCTTACTTGGGAAAGCCCCTACAAAGTTATCAAAGTATCCAGACCAGGAACTTATTGGCTGGAAGACATGGACGGGAAAACCCTTCCTCATCCCTGGAATGTCGAACACTTGAAGAAATATTACCAATAATGCATTTGATTGCCAAGAGAATGAGATCTCCTGACCAAAAGCTTCATTTGTATTGTTAATATTATGTCATTATCGCCTGTTTTTATGTTTAATTAATAAAATTTACTCCTTGATTTTATCACCAGAAATTTACGTCGTCATTCTTCTAAAGAGCTAGTTCCATTGTTGCCGATATCAAGAATACCCATTCATTACAAAATGATAAGGCATCTTGATTACCATGGTGGATGTTGCCATTATCAGGAATGCCCATTCATTATAAAATGATAAGGCATCTTAATTGACCGTTTGAATATTTTGCCATAATGAGATTTGAATTTCGCACAGGGTAAATCGAATTCATGTAGCCTTTTTATATGTTCGCCATAATTAAGTCTGAAGGTCATCTTACTAGTAGTCGCCAAGTCAAGTGAATTAACATCTGCCTCATTAAGATATACGAACTTAATATACACCATCAATTATGATCACCAGATCCATTTCGTTAGTGATTAAAATCGCCAAACTCAATGCAAATTGGAAATCTGCTATAAAAAGTATACCAAGTGAAAAAAGAATTCATTGAAAACTATTACAGAACGCCATTACAGGGATGGAAAATTTTATAAAAAATTTACAAGTGTTCAAGGAGAGAGGGTGCTGGTATATTCCTCGCCATTCTCTTATTTGTCCTCTTTTTCCTTATTCCCCTCCTCCTCGGCTTTGGCCTCTTCTCGCTCGATCAGGTCCCGATCCATTTCCATGTTATCGAGGTCTATGCCGAGATCGGGATGATGGTAAGTAAGTTGCCTCTTGTAAAAATCAAAACCCTCGCCGAAGTATGCAAATGCCGAGGTTACTACGACCTCTTGAAAGTCATCAGAATATTTGAAATCCTCAACGGCCTTCTTCTTGGCAAGGGCTTCATCCTTTTTTACCTCGGTCATTTCAGCCTCCAACTTCTCCATAGCTTCAGATTTTTTCTAGAGATTCTCGACAACCTTTTGTTCCCGCTTATTGAAATCGTCTAAGAGCTTTTCTAATTCTTTGGTTCGGTTCTGAGCTTGAACCATCTCGAGCTCGAACAAGTCTGCTCGAGCAAGCTAGAAGGCGAGGTCATTACTAATGTCCTTACTCCGGATGGCAAGGGATGACCCGAGCATGACCCCCTGCTATAAATAAGCTTCCATGAGCACTTTGAATCTGATTATAATATGAAAAACAAAAAATGAAAGAGAACAAATACCTGGCCGAGGATGTGAAGGAGTTTGGTGACTACTTGATCCAGGGAAAGTTTATCTACTTTCTCCCCGTCGGTAGGAAGGATCACCTCGGCTAGAATTTTCTCTGCCACAGCAGCACTAGCCATGACAGAGACTCCAGGTCCCAGTATGCCGCCAGGTTTGGACGAGATGACTTCTCTAATAGCTGGCCACTTGGGATCTCGGCTCGCCCCTTGTTGGATTTGGTATTTTTAGCTTCGGGTTGGGGTAAGGCTTATTTCCCCTTAGAATCATCAATTTTGCCCTTCTTACTAGGCGAGGACTCGGGGACCTCTTCTCGCACTCGCTTCTCATGAATCACCACGCCCTTAATGGACGAGGTGACGACCTTGGACCCATCTTGGCCCTTTTTCTCCTCCACTTTTTGGGCGAGCTTAGAGAGACTAATCCTCTTTGATATTGCTGCAAAATAAAGACCAACGTCAGTACAAGAAAGAGATAAAACACTTCACTAAAAAAAATAGAGATACTACCATCTGATCTAAGCTCGGGAGGCAGCCTTGGATCTGACCAAGACTCTAATCTAGAGTCCGAGCTTGAGATTGAACTAGGTGGTGCCAAACCTAATATGGGATCCTGGATTTTTCCCCTAACCACATTAATAATGTTAGATCAGGAAGGCGAGGTAATAACCTCCTCATCTCTTTCTCGATGGTTCCTATATATTCTACAGATTCGTCTCGGGAACTATCATGTCGGAAGTGTTCGTAGAGAAGGTGGCGGGACTCACCCACGTCACTCGAAGAGGCTGCGCCATCTCCAGACTTATCGTCATCCTGCCACTAATGGACATCTCGGCACAGCCAGGAGTGAAAAATCAACGAAAAGTCCTAGAGCGGAGGACAGTTGGTACGTCAAAATATCCTCCCGATCCTATTTTCTTAAAAACCTTCAAGCAATTTGTTACAGTGCTTGCCTAAAGAAAGAAGAATTCTTGTTAGCTTGAGGTGAGATGACAAACTTTAAGAAAAATAACAATATGAAAACAAGGTTGACCTAGAGTACTCCACGATCTTGGACCCCGTGGGACTCCTTCACCTCGAGCCATGATCGGAAAGAACTCCCAATCGTCTCCTAAAACAAAGAAAAATCTCTTCTTCCACCTTTTGAAATTACTAGGGGACCCTTTTATTAAATTATTACCTAGTCTCACCTTAAAGTAGAGCCACCCCGAGTCTGGCTTTGGACTTTTGAACAATGTGTAAAGGCATCTAAATTCATTAAGGGATAAATGACGCTTGTAGTATCGCCATATCACCAATACACAAATTACACATCGCCAGGTGTTGGGAGAAAGACTGACGGGACAAATATGATAGTAATTTAATATCCTTCTAATGGTGGGGTGAATAGGAAATCTGAGGCTGGCATGAAAGGCAGCCTCGTAAAACGCAACCTTACCTAGGCAAGTTGATAAGATCGTCTCACCCTCGTCTAGAATCCTAATCTGCATCCCATCTGGGAAGGAACATGTACTCCTCAAGAGATCTAGGTCGCCCTAGGTCATAACGTTAATCTCTTTTTCAAACAGAGAGGTAGTGCTCATCTCGCCCTCTATTATATACTCGGGAGAGTAGTCTCGTAGAGGAGACCCCTAGGGAGGCAAGGAAGGAAGCTGGTGTACCTCTTTAGACATAAATGACCTTTCCCCTAAATGTTCGGATACCCAAGAAGGTATAGAATCACCTAAATTTTCTAAATCGCCTATGTTGGCACTGTTGGACATGTACTGAAGATTAAAGAAAAGAAAGGGTAACATTTGATACTTATTGAAGGACTGGATGAAAAAGATGGCGAGCTAACACAGGCGAGCTAAACGTTGGGGCAGGAGCAGCAATTGGACAGTACAAACAAAAGAGTATAAATGAAATGAGGAACTCCCTATTTATAAAAAGTACCGAAGGCTAAGATATTTCTACATCACCGGTTTAGATCGCACGACATTTCAAGTTCCGATGATGAAAACTGCCACTCCCGCCAAAAGCCTCCTCCATTCCCCCCAAGAAGTGCTAAAACACTATTTTTCCTTTAATGTACTTTGCCCCGTGTCGGTTAAGGGTGGCGTGTAATCATTATTTGTCCATTTCATCATAAGCCAGTCACTTCCTTTGCTACTCGTAGAGTCCAAGTATTTCACCTCGGCATCTCGAGTAAGGGGCTACTAATATGGGATAAATTTATAACTTCTTTTACAAGTTGTTTACCTTGCCATATTATGTTCAGATTGCCAGTCGCGTAGCCACCCATTGCTCATTTTGCCAGTATCTCTAGATACCGATTGATCTCCATCTCGCCAGTAGGCGAGGTTGATCACTTCGCCTGTTCAAAGACTCTTTTGTCAGGTAGAATCCTTCTCATTCCTAATCCCTATAATTGGGGGATATTCTCCATATGGCAGTCTCTTATGTCTACTCCAATATTTTCGGGATATACTTCCATAGTTGGTTGTCCGAAGATCACGCAGCTCTTTCCTTACACGGCTCTCCATTCTCCCACTATAAAAGGGCCGCTCCCCCATTATGAAAATATACAATTTAATTCTAACACACACATACAACTTTGATTTCTCATTTGCTCAACTTATTCTCGCCTTGGTATAATTCGCACGCTGGAGGGATTTTGAGCAGTCTCACCCCGGTCGGTAACGTTTGTTCACAACTGTGCAGGTCGCCCACTTGTTGTCAAGGTTCAATACTGAGGTAAATAGAGCAATATTGACTGTTAGTTGCTCGCCCCAATTTTACACCTCAACAACACCTCAACAACATATATATTTGAATATATATTGAAATTTAGAATTCTTATTCATGATGTCATAGACTATTAATAGGGTCATATGTGCTACTTTTAGTTTGTTTGTTTTTTAATTAGGAAGACAATTCACCTTGTTTGATATCTATTTTGACCCTAAACACAGTCCTCCCATGACAACCTTGCAATCCCATGTCCTTTGATTCATTCTAAATTATTTGTTTCATTTATTTCAAAAGAAAACTAATGCTAAAATAGTTATTACATTTGATAGACGAGATATTAGCGTTTGAAATAAGAGATTTTTTTTTCCTTTCTCTGTTTTTTTATTGTTGAAATATTTAGCAAATGACTTGACCTAGAGAGTCTGATTAACCAAGATTTTCACCTGGTGATGTTACCCCGTTGCCTAAAAAAAAAAAAAAAGATGTTCAATAAGAAAAAAATTGCTTTTCATCACTTCCTTGATAACGCCATGTTATATATTATAGTATATTTAGTAATAATTAATAAGGATATTATTTAGATTAATGATTTTTTTAAACTTGAAAGAGATTTTTTAAACTTGAAGGAGATTCATGTGAGTGTATAAATTGTGTCTCGCATTGGTTAACCAAGCTTCTAGTGGAAGTGACTTTCTCTATATAAGAGAAGTCTATCCCACATTGCTAAGTCAAGCTCCTTGTGAGAGTGTGATTCTCTCTTTATGAGAGAATGCTTGTCCCACATTATTTAGCTACATAGTTGAGTAGGAAGGAATCTCCTATAACAAAGAAAAATTTTATTATTTTCTTCTCAAACTTTGAGATTCCTCATTTGAGAAAACTTATAGTTTGTTTTTAGTATTTTTTTTACATATATATATATATATATATATATATATAAAAAGAGAAGAAAAGAG
>BRYE01000006.1:9756397-9761397 GCA_030159115.1 Actinidia arguta var. hypoleuca | reverse complement strand
AGAGGGAAAGTGTTAGTTAGTAATGGAAGGAAGGACAGATAGTATCTATATTTGGTTTAAGAAGGGAAAGGAGAGGGAAATCTTTCATTTGGTTCGATAATAATTAAATAAGAGAATGAGTGTACACTATAATGATGATCTAATATCCCTTTGTATAGTTATGCACACCTTCTTGCATATTTTATAATACTCCTATAAATTATCTAGCTAATTCCGGTTTCATAATGTTCTAAAACTCTCCGAATAAGTCTAGATCTTCATTGTAGTGTTCTTCAATCATATTCTACTCTAGGATCCTAACAAAATACTATTTCTCAATGGAAACTCATATTATCATATTCAAATTAGAAAAAAAATTCAAGAAAAAAAAGAATCAAATCATACGTATGAAAAATATTTTATAAAAAGATCAACGTCGAATCATTGATTATAAATATGCATCGATATTTGAGAAAAGAACAAAAGAGAACTTGAAGAATAAGATTCACATACCTGAAATTATCTAATGAGATTTTTTTTGAAAATAGGTCTTTTTTGGATGATGTATATGGTCATGTATATAACTTTTGTGGTAGTATATACAGAATGTCGTTGTGTAGGTTGCACACTTTGTCAGATCGTAGACTTCATATACATCACAAAACACTTGCATTTTTTTGATTTAAAAATAATTATTTTTTAAAAGGATTGTAATTATAATTAAAAAATTAAGAATGCTTACTCCTTTCTTTCCCCTCTGTTTCCTCCCTATTCGGGAGGGGAAGGAAAATGAAAGAGTTATGATTGGAAAGCTTGTACTCTTTCTATGTTAGATTTTATCATATCGCTCATGTAGGCTACTTAAGTTTAGTATATCTAATCTTCTATTGCCAATTAGTTTTAAGTTGGATGTCTCAATTCTTTCTAATATTTTCTCTTCCTTTCCCTCTGATCCCCTCAATCCAAACATCAAATAACTATCCTTTCCCCCAACCCCCTCAATCCAAAGAGTGCTAAATTGGGTTGAAAAGCAAAAACGAAATGACAGTCGTCTAACTCAACTGAACTAGGCCAAGTAGTTATGCTCAACTGGGTGGTGGTTATTTAGAGTACTTTGATGTTCTGTATTTTCTCAATGTTCAAATAGACTCGCAAACTCATCTGCCAATTGTCTTTTCCCCCCTTTGTGAGTAGTCCTAAATCTAATTTTGGAAAGTACTAATTTCTGAAAATCCTAATTTCTGAATTGGAAATTAGAAATAGTATATTTAGTTTACTTTTTATTTTTTAGGCTAGGTTGAATGTGAAATTGGACTATTTAGGTTCCTATTTAAATTTTAGGGGTGGGCTGAATGTGAAAATACCCAATTGTAGTGAGCTATTTTTTTGAATGGCTAGGCACAAATGCAAAATCCCACCGTTTATTGCTTACTAAAAAAAATCCCACCATTTATTGCCTTCCTTGTCGGCTTGCCCAAATTCTAAGGCCCACTATTTTACTGTCTCGTTGGTTGCATTGGCCCAAACTCTTAAAACACTAAACCCAACTCGGTTTGCCTTCAAAATCCGAATACACTGTAATACCCCACAAACCATAATCTGGGACTAAATATCACTACTCAGGGTTGGTTTGGTACTAAGCAACCCTGAACCAGTCAGGTGAGGCAAAACTGGCTATCCCCAACTGGACAGCCCTGAACACCCCCCTATTGTTTGGTATTAAACTGAATTCTTTTGCACAAGATTATGGATATTTTTGAACATTGAAGCCATCATCAATCGGTTTCAATCCCTAATCTCCCACATGATAATTCCCTATGAACACCAAGCCATTGGCACTAAAACTGGATTTTAATAAAAAGGAGATTGTTTGATTAGACAATTTCTAGATTTTAGGCTTTTGAACATTATTGTTTGTGGGTGCCGACAAAAGAGGGAAAGGCGGGGGGCTGTTGGCTGGTTCGAGGGAGGTTGAAGATGATGCCCATTTGGGAATGAAAAACTAAAATGTTTAAAAATTTGAATTGGGCGTGTTGAGAAGATGTTTGTATTGAGATAAAAAGAGTGCATTTTGAAACTGTCATTGATACTCAAAACGATTCACAACTGCCGCGATTCTCAAACTAAGTGTAAATCATACTCTGCAATCGTGCACTTTATACACGGTATCACTTTGCACCCTCAATTTTAATTCGCACAATCTGACCCTCACATTGTAGGTCAAGTGTCAATGTCTTTCGTCTGCTCATTTTTATGTAGCAACTTAACGAAACTGATGCATGTGACAATAAATTGACCATAAGGCCCTCACTTAAATAATTAAGCAAATTATTTGAGGTATTAAATCAATCTTATTGAAGTTAATAAATTAATTAACTCATAAATATATGTCCCTAACCCTCCCTCACCACCAACTTCCTTCACTTCCATGACCACCATCCACCAAAAATCTAGCCGCTCTCCACTACCACACCAACAAAGGGCAATTGTGGCCCATCCGACCCCATCACTCCACCACTGAACCCAGTAGCCCTTCCTCTTCCTCTCATCCAAGTCTTGCCCATCCTTTTATTTTCATAATACCCTTACACACCCGCACATGACGCGATTGGGCCTTAGGCCCTCAACCAAACTCTCTTTGAGTTCGGATCCTCTGGAGTAGGTATTTGGTGAAGTGTACAAAACGACGTCGTTTTGTACACTTCATGACCACTTCACAATGCCCATACTTAAGAGGATCCGGATCCAACTCTCTCTCCTCTCTCTTTTTCTCATGCACACACCAACTTTTCTCTCTCTTCTTTCTCCCCTTGACACATGCGCGCGCACACGCACCTACCAACTTTTCACTTCTCTCTTTCTCTCTCTTCTGCACACACGCCAATGCAAAACTGAAAAAAAATCTTAGATTTATTTAGTGGCGTTTAGAGTGAACTATTATGAGTGTATGAGAGTTTTTTGAGGTGATTTTGTTTTTCTATTTTCACTAAAAAAATATCAAAAGTGATTTTTTTTTCTTACCCTAAACGGGGCCTAAATTGCATCCTAACTCTAAACATTTATTATCTATATTATTCACTAAATATTTTTAATACAACTCTCAATCAAAATATTTTCAAATTATATACTCATATATATGTGTGTATATATATATAAATTTCAAAATTTGACAAAAAAATTGTTAGAATTTGGGTTGATTTGAATGATATTGTTTCTCAAAGAAGCACAAATTGCAAAGAAAAATTACCCTTTCTTTCCTTCGCAAAAGGTCACAACGTTTAAGATTTATGCAAAATGGTGCCTTTTGGTCGAATAGATGCTTATGCGAATGGGTGCCTCTTATAAGGAGGTGTGACCATCTAGAAAGGCACCATACCTCTTCTAAGAGGTGTGAGAACTTTTATTTAAATCCACAATAATTCATCATCTAGAGACATTGAAATATAGATTGAAAGTGCTAACAGTGCATAATATCATTCTGCATTTTAGTATACATTTTTAGAGAGAGAGAAAACACTTAAAGGTCTACCGTGATCTTTTGATTTAGAGTACTACTATTCGAAGATTGAAACTGTTGTATTCTGAGAGTTGTATGGCATATTCCGTGAGTACCAAGTGCGGGCTATCAAAGATTTAAGGACACTGAATTTAATTAAGACCTTAGCCAAAATCAATTTTTTTTCCTTTGATATTTCTGTAAGTTGTGTTATTTAATTTTAATTCCTTATCTTCTATTTCTGATTCAGAATTTTTGTTTAAAAACTTTCTAGTTTTCTAAACAAAAAGAACACATTTTTCTAACAATCTTAAATCGTTGATTTTTTATCGTTTTTTTCTTAAAATCAGAAAGTTTACGTTGTCATACATAGAAATTAAATTTTGGTTAATTTACAAATGGTAAGCATTTCAAACTATTTTATTTTCTATAATCTTATTTGGTGTTTACTTTTATGAATTAAATATTAAATTGAGTATATGAATAGCTCCCAGAAGTGAATTTCTTTTCGCAAGTGTACGGTTCGCGAAGTAGTAATAAATCTCGCAATACAAGTATTGATCTCACGAGGAACAGTGCCAAGGTGAACACTAAAAAACTAAAACATTACGATTCAATCCTAACTTAATCCTACCTTATACTTCTGAAAAGAGAAAATAAATATCTTGTATTTGGATTTTTGGTAGATTAAAACTAATTCTAAATTATTAAAATAGTTAAAATTAATTTAAACTTAATAATAAAAAGACTCATAATCAATTGATCCAATCAATCAGGTTTCACGGAATTCCAATGGAGATTTTATATAACTCAAATACTTCAAATCTTATTATAATCAAGGACGTGCATCATCAATTCGCGCAATGCCTATACTGAATCCAACTCACGTATAAACGTTACAAGGTAGCGTATATATTGAGTGTGACACTCACGCATAAGCATTACCGAACATAATAGGATGCCTAGGTTTTTGAAAGTATCTAGAATAGAGAAGAAGAAGAAGAATAAAAATCAAAAAGATCTAATAGTAAAACCAAATTATCTCCATTGTTTCATTTTCGATCCCCAATCGATTTTCACAATCGATCTTGAGTTGAGAAAGTTAGTTACTCATGGCCATGAAAAATAAATAACAATGTATTGAAAGCATTACGAAATATAAAATCTGGATACGAATAAATATAACTAAACTTATTAAATTAATTGCAGAAAAGTGCGTAAAACTCTGAAGAATTGAAAAAAAATCTTGAAAGAAATTAAGCAAAACTTGAATTTAATGTAAACGATTACAAAAATATTAAAAACTATGAAGATCTAGACTACAATGCTTTAAAAACCCTAAAAATGACGTGCCCTATCTCAGAAAATTGTAAAGAAGTATATATAGACAATACAAGTCGAGTCCTAGCAGGATTAGGATTCTCGCCCAATTTTCCTTCTTGGCGTTCGAACACAGGTTTTGGGCGTTCGAACGGTAACTGCAGCTAACCCTAGCGTTCGAATGCTTACTATAGCTGTTTGAACC
>BRYE01000006.1:9666397-9678897 GCA_030159115.1 Actinidia arguta var. hypoleuca | reverse complement strand
AGCCTGAAATTTTTTCCCTTTTTACAATAACTTCCCCTGAAGTTTTCTTTTAATACAAATTTTCTTCTCATGTTTTGAAAATTAACAATCACCTCCCCTAACATTTAGAGTTTCATAACAATATCCCCCCCCCATGTTGCATATGTTAACAAACCAAAAAATAAAACTCAAAATAAACAACCCAAAATAAAACTCCAAACCAAAACACCCCCTATTCCCATCACCCCCTCCCCCTCTCTCTCTCTCTCTCTCTCACCAACACACTTAGGTTGGCCCCAAAATAAAACTCCAAACCAAAAAAACCACTATTCCCATCATCCCCCCACTCCCTCTCTCTCTCTCTCTCTCACCAACACACCTAGGTTGGGTTTTTTAATTGGCGGTAATGGGTCATGGTGGTAATGGGTATTGGGTGTAGCCATGATGATTGGGATATGAGAGAGAGAGATTTGCTCTAATGGGAGGCTTAAAACAAGGGTATTAAAGTAATTTCACCATCTCTATTAACTTTGTCAAGAGACAACCAGTGACAAGAAAGATCAATGTAAATTCTCTAATATTAGGGTGGAATTTGAATTAAAGGTAAACCTTAGAAGAAGTCATTGTAATTTTTGTTCCTTTTTAATCGTATATGTCAAACATAAAAAAATTATAAAACTCCTTCCATTCCCCCAAGACTACCTACCACCCTAGTCTCTCCTACATTTTATTTTCACTATATTTTGTTGCTTCATTTGGCCAACATTTGACTTCATAATGAACGTCATGAGAATCTTAAGAATTTGGGCTCTAGCCTCTTGTATTGTTGGGAACTTTGATCTAAAATGAAACTAAGAACAAGAACACAAGAAGCTAGATTGAATGGCTTAGTTTTATTAACAATAAATTTGGCTTAAATAGCCATTCAATACACGATCTTAACAGAAACGATAAATCAACCCATTTAGCGGTAATAAATCCAAGTGGTAACAGAAACTTGGAATAATTCAAATACAAGTAGATGTCCCTAAAGACTAGGACTTTATTCTAACCAAAAACTATAGTAAACTCCTTCACTCCCTCCCTTAAACTAAATGCTGTGAAGCAATTAGTTTATACCAGAAATTTCACATATTCCCAGCAGCTTTCGAAGCTTCTGGAAAACTTCAGGCTTCAATGGTTTGGTCATTATGTCCGCCACCTGATCCTGACTCCCACAATGAACTAATTCAATTGTACCCTCCTTAGTAAGATTCCTTAAGAAATAAAACCTCACATCAATATGCTTGTTGCGACCATGCATAACTGAATTTTTAGACAGCTTGATGGTTGAACTGTTGTCACACATCACAGTAGTACAGCCTCCATCAGAATGTCCCAACTCCTTCAAAATTCTCTTCATCTAGACTACTTGACAAGCACATACTGCAGCTGCCACAAACTCAGCTTTTGTGGTTGATAAAGTCACAATAGGTTGCTTTTTTGAACACCATGAAACAACACTTGAACTCATTAAAAACACATAACCAGATGTACTCTTCTTGTCTTCCATATCTCTGGCATAGTCGCTATCCGTAAACGCCAACAACTCACCATCTCCTCCTTTTCTTATAATGAATTCCATAGTTCACAGTCCCTTTTAAGTATCGAAATGCTCTCTTAGCTACCTGTAGATGAATCTCCATTGGTTTTTCCATATATCAACTTATGAGACAAGTAGCAAACATTATGTCAGGTTTTGTGGTAATGAGATACATTAAACTACCCACCAGTTGCTTGTAGTACATCTCATCAACAAAGTCTCCATTTTCGTCTCTACTTATTTTGAAACCTGGAACTATTGGACTGCCCACTGAATTACTTTCCATCATACCAAAACTTCTCAAAACCTCCAATGCATATTTCCTTTGGCATATAAAAATACCATCAGACTTTTGTAGCACCTCGATCCCAAGAAAAAATCTCATCCCCAAGTTAGACATATCAAACTCTTTTAACATAGAGCTTTTAAATTCAGACATCATAACTTCATCATTACCAGTAAAATTAAATCATCAACATAAACACTTACAATGATAATTTTTCCTTCTCTGCTTCTCTTTGTGAATAATGTCTGCTCGCTGTCGCACCTCCGAACCCCTTCACCAATGAAATGTGATTGGATTTGACTAAACCAAGCTTGTGAAGCTTGTTTTAATCCATACAGGGCTTTGTGTAACTTGTTAACTAGATGCTCACTGCCCTTTTATTCATATCCTCTGGCTGCTCCACATAAACATCTTCTCTCAGCTCACCATGGAGAAAAACTGACTTGACATCTAATAGAAAAATCGTCCAATTCTTTTGTGCAGCTAGAGCAATAATCATCCTTACTATATCCATCTTTTCCACTGGTGTAAAAATTTCTATATAGTCCACTCCATACTTCTGAGACCCTTTAGCAACCAAACAAGCCTTGTACTTATCAATCTTTCCATGCTTATTGTATTTGGTTTTGTAAACCCATTTCACTCTTATTCTTTTGACCCTAGCTGGCAACTCAGTGAGTGTCCATGTTTGGTTCTTTTTGATGGATTTGATTGAACTGTTCATGGCTAATCTCCAATTTGCACTCTTCATAACTTCCTCAAAATATAAAGGATCAGTTGACTCCACTAATGCCATATGAACTTCATCCTCAAATAGACCTTCACCACTAACATAATCACCCATCCACATAGGAGGTTGCCTCAACTCCCTCACTCTCTCTTCACCCTCACTAGAACCATCTTCCTTTTCTCTAACTTTCTTATCACGAGTCTCTTCTACCTCTCCATTAGTATTTTCTCTATTCCTATTTTCACTCACCCCTTCTTCATTCTCATCATCACCATCACCATCACCATCACCCTCACCCTATTCTAAGTCTGCTACTACTTATTCTTCATAACTTACATCCCAATCCCATTGATTTTCTTTTTCAAAAATTACATCTCTACTCACAACAACTCTCTTAGCAACAAGATCAAATAGTTTGTAACCTTTTGATTCCTCACTAACTTCCCAAAGTACACAAGTAATGCTTCTATTATCAAGTTTAGTCCTCCTTTCTTCTGGAACATGAACCCGAAAATGATCTACTAAGGGTTTCACTCCATTCCAAGCCTCCTCTGGTGTAATATCCCTGACTGCCAATTTAGGACACCTGTTTAGGACATAAATAGTTCAGTTCACTGCCTCCGGCCAAAAAGTCTTGGGAATGTTCTTGTCAAATAACATGGAACAAATCATGTTCATCATAGTTCTATTTTTCCTTTTAGATACACCGTTCTGTTGCGGAGTATAAGCGGTGGTCAACTGCCTCTTGATCCCATTTTGTTTGCAAAAATCATTGAACTCATTTGAATTGAATTCTCCTCCTCTATCAGTGCAAAAACACTCAACAAATAACTTTATTTCTTTTTCAACCATAGTCTTAAAGCATTTAAAAAAATTTAAAGCCTCTGACTTCTCTACCAAGAAATACACCCATGCTTTTCTACTATAGTCAACAGTGAATAACAAAATGTACCTCTTGTTGCTATTAAATGTAGGATTGATCAGTCCACAAATGTCTGCATGAATAAGTTCCAACTTTTGAGTTGCTCTCTAAGTACTCTTCTTTGGAATAGGGTCACGGTGTTGTTTCCCGTTGATGCAATCAGTGCATGTCACACTTGAGGCAGAGAGTTGAGGAAGTCCACATACCATGTTCTTGTACAGTAAGGTTCTCAAACCCTTGTAACTCAGATGCCCATACCTCTGATGCCAAAGATGAAACAAGTTTTAAGTTCTTGTGTGAAAGTACTGATCAAATTGTTCTTGAGAGGGAGCTTGAGACTGAGGCAGCAAGATAAACATCCGATTGGCACTCATGTTGGTTTGAATTATCAAGCCCTTCTCTGGATGAAATATCTTGCACATCCCACCCTTGATCAAAATAGTCAATCCTCTTTCTTGCAACTGCCCTATGCTTAAGAGATTATTTCTCAACTCTGGACTATAATATACCTCAGTAACAACATGATTGACTCCATTCAGTACCAGCTTCACACTTCCCTTTCCCATCACATCCATCTTAGTGTTGTTCCCCAATTTTATCGAATGTCAAAATTTTTCATCAAGTTCATTGAACATAGTTTGATCGCCGTACATGTGATTAGAACACCCTAAATCAAGGAACCATGTATCTTCTCTTCTAGCTTTATACAACTCCACATAAGACATCAAAAACATTTCTTCTTCCTCATCAAGCTCTGCATAATTTGCTTCTTTGTTCCCAGAAGGACATTTATACCAAAAATGTCCAAGTTGATGGCATCGGTAACACTCCATAGTTGCCTTGTTGAAGTTTGCTCTCCCTCTCCTTGTCCCTCTTCCTCTTCCTCTTCCTCTTCCTCTGTAGGTACCACGACCATGACCTTTTCCTCTTTCAAATGTCACTTTCAAAGCCTGTTCATCACCATTAAGTCTCTAAAACTTCTGTTCATGCACTATTAATGAGCTTTGTAACTCATCAACAGTAAGAGAATCAATGTCCTTTGACTCCTTAATAGAACATACAACATAATTGAACTTCTTAGTTAAAAAGCACAGAATTTTCTCCACCACTTTAACATCTTGCATATCTTCTCCATCAATTCGCATCTTGTTATCCACTATCATGACCCTAGAGAAGTACTTTGTCACTCCTTCATCGGACCTCATCTCAAGAGTTTCAAATTCTCTGAGGAGAGCTTGAAGATGAGACCTCTTGACCCTTGCATTTCCTTCAAATTTTTTCTTCATGGCATCCCATATATCTTTGATAGTATCCTTCTTGAGAATGGTGTCAAAAACGGTCTGGTCTATCACCTGGAAGAGATAATTCTTCACTTTCAGGTCCTTCAGCTTCATCTCATCATTCTTCTTTCACTGTGCATCTGTCTGCACCGATTCACTTGCTAACTCAATAGAGCCAAGCTCCACCAACCCCCAAAATTTGTTAGATCATAGAAAAATTTCCATCAGCATGCTCCAATGGTCATAGTGACCATCAAAGCGAGGAATGACTGGCTATATAAAACTCCCTTCTATAGTCATCTTCTATGCTGTTGCAAGAACTTCAAAGGCTGCTGCTTTAATTTGTCAGGCCTAGTGGGGGCTCTGATACTAGATTTTTGGGAACTTTGATCTAAAATGAAACTAAGAACAAGAACACAACAAGTTGGATTGAATGACTTAGTTTTATTAACAGTAACTTTGGCTTAAATAGCCATTCAATACACGATCTTAACAGAAACGAGAAATCAACCCACTTAGCAGAAATAAAGCCAAATGGTAATAGAAACTTGGAACAATTCAAATACAAGTAGATGTTCCTAAAGACTAGGACTTTATTCTAACAAAAAACCCACAGTAAACTCCTTCATGTAGTGCCCTTAAATGACTACCTAAAGTTAAAATTTGGCAATGAATAATGTTCAATTGTAATGTTTTAATAATAATGGTGCAAATGTGATATTGTTTTTCTATTTTTTTTATAAAAAAATAAATCAAAATGCCAGTTTTTTTCTATTATTTTTTTCCAAAAAAAAAATTGCAAGTCAAAACGTTGTAGTTAAAGCCCATGATGAGAGGAATAGAGATAAAAAAATCTTACCAAATTTTATATTCAAACTTTGTGCCGAATTTGACAAAAATTTAGTTGTAGTTATATATATATATATATATATATATATATATATATATATATATATATATATATAGAGAGAGAGAGAGAGAGAGAGAGAGATATGAAATAACCATTGGAACCCTGAGTTTAAAGTTTCGTGCCAAATTATGCAATAACAATTCAAATAACAAATGTTGGAGAGCTCTTATGTAGTTGAAGGTTTTAGAAGGAAAAATATCCTCCTGTTAATTACTTTAGCAAGGTCATTTTGATTTGTGCATAAGATTAAGGAGGATAAGTTAATCCTGAAAATGGACATTTTAGTTATTTAGCCACGTTAAGTTATTTCAAGATAAGTTGTCTCAGCTCCTCTTGGCGTTTGTGTGTACCATGTTGTGATAAAATAAAATATCTTGCTTCATTTTCGGTCGAGCTTGAACGAACGCCACTGCCAGACTGTTGATACATAGCAAGTTCGGTCTGAATCTTCACGCAATAGCTTGGTCGGAGAGCTTATCTTGGCAGAATTTTCTAAAATCGAGCTTCAAGCTCAGAAGGTAACGTACACGACAAGTTTCACTACAAGAAATTCGATCTTTGATGATGAATTAAATTCATCTCAAATTGTATGTTTTTCCTTGCAAATGGTATATGTGACAAAACGGATGACGAAATTATTTTCTCAACTAAGGGTCATCACAAAAAGTCTCAAGGTGACAAAATTTTTATTTGGTCACCTATAGTGATATTTTTATGATGAAATTTATTTCTTCACCTATAATGAATGTTTTATGACAAAATATATTATCACTATTTTGACATTCTTTTGTCACCAATTATTCATTTCGTCACAAATAGTTGATGAAAAATAATGACGTAAGCCATATAGGTAAGAAAAACTTTTCATCACCTATTGTCACTATCTTATGATGAAATTTATTTTGTCACCTATAGTGACTGTTTTATGACGAAATTTATTTTGTCACCTATAGTGACTATTTTTTGATGAAATATTCAATCAGTATTTTGATATTTTTTTTGTCACCAATGATTTGTTTCGTCACCAATAGTGTCTAAAAAATGATCTTCTAAACAACTAGGTGAGGAAAATTTTTTTGTCATCTAAAATTTTAAATTTAAAAAATAGTAAAGATGAGAAAAGATTTTGTCACCTATAATTTCAAATTAAATCCAATCAGTGATGAAAAATTTATCACCAAAAAATATTTTAGGAAAACCTCTTCAATGATAAATTTTTTTGTCACCTAAAATACATTTATGATGTATAAATGATGAAAAGAATCGTTTCTAACACTCCATTGAGAAATTAACGTCCTGTCCATTTAGAATCTAGCAGATCTCAAATAAATAAAACCACAACAAAAGTTTTATCATAATGACTACACATCTTTATAAACCAATGTACTTGTGTACCAATAACAAAACCAAGCGCAAACTAGATCATATAATGTTTTCACCATATATACTTCTTATCTTATAAATCATCAAAAGAAAGAGTAGTAACATTATTGAAAAACTAAGAAGATTAAAGATTTAAAGCTTGATCTCTCCTCTTCACATACTCCGAGAAAGCCTCGTTAGAGCAATGCTTCACCAAGAAAAAAGATACAGAAGTTCATCAAAACGTAAGCAACGATGTGGTAATAACGAGAATTTAATAAGCTCATATACAAAAAGTGTTCTTACTGAGCTCGATATCTTGGAAAACCTAGGCATTGCAACGCAAAACTCTGACATATCCATCACCTTAAAATTACAAGAGATAGAAGAAGAAGATGAAGACAAATTTTACAAGAATGAAGCCAAAACTTTTATTTAATAACGAAACATAAGGTCATTCACTACACAGTGTTTACCCTTTTATTTTTGGGTGCTCTAAGTGGACTCAATATAAACTTGTACTATTTGGATAAAGTAACTCACATCAAAATCAAACCTACATTCTCATGCTTGATTATCAGAGCTTTTACCGACACAGAGGTAATGACTCCGTTCTATGTGACACAAAACATTATATCTTTTTTTAATGTTGGAAGCTCAGATCAGCTTGCTTCACTTGTTAGCTTCTCATAATCTTGAACTTTGTTCTTTACCCATGAACTTCATTCTTTTTCAGTCCAAAATCATAGTCATAGGATAAACTACACAAAAGATCTAAGTTAAATAAAATGGATGCCCTAAACTAAACTAATGAACCTTCAAATTCCTATGGATTATAGTCATAAAATTTAATGTTTCCTAACAAATATTCCATTGAGTTGACTCCTTCAATCTCGATGATTGAATATGAATAGGCTATTGTGAGTTTGAGCAAGCCGTTACAGTGAAATTGGTATACACCCTGCTCTTAGGAAACAGTGCTAGAGCATCTTAGTTTGAGTCCAAGTGGCAACATACCATCTTTTAAAAAGGATAAAATAGATCCTATAATAAATTCAATTTCTGATTTCCATTCCGCAATTAAGGGATTCCTATATTTTTATGATATTTTTAACTTTAGAACATATATTAACTCATATTTCCTTTTCGATCGTTTCATTTGTAATTACGATTCATTTAATAACTTTATTAGTTGATGAAATCGTAAAACTATATGATTCATCTGAAAAGGGCATTATCTAAATTTGAGTCCTTAGAAGATTATGGGAGAGAAGATTTGATTCAAGATGGGTTCTCTAAAGGTTAAAGTTCAATCCCTAGAGATAATTGCATCTTCTTTCATCAGCATAAGATAGTGGATATTAGCATAAGGTTAAAATTTTAGGCCACATTTACGATCACTAATATCTAAATTGAAAGAGGCTTCTTACTCATCTACATTCTACACCTGGTTCAACTTCTCATAAATTAATTAGGACATCAGCAAATACCTTCAGCTTATGCATATTTTTGTGAGTAATTCCAAATACCGTGGAATGAACATAATTTGTGCCTAAACACAATCATAACATGTAAGCATGATTAATCATAGAACACACCGAGTTTTGGGAAAAAAATCTTTTACCTGAGAGATGAAAACAAAGAACAATCCCTTTCTTCAAGCTAACTACAAGTTAAGGATTCATATCCACTTCATGCAATTAGAGATAAAGAGAAAGAGAGAGAGAGAGTAACAATTAGACACTCCTAAGACTTATGTCTTTGTATTAAGATAAGTGTTGGGCTTGAGAAACAAAAAAATTCAGTTTGTGCACAATCTCTATAAACTTACAAGCACCAACCAATCCCATTACCACAGCGAGGAAGACGATGTCCTCTAAGAGGTTTCCCTTCAGTAATAGCACAACCTAGAGCAACAGCAAACCAGTATCAAGAAATCAACGCATGTAGAACAATATGTATATTTATACGTAGATCACATAAATGAAAATGAATAATATATAATTCACTCATTGTCAAAAATTGTAAAGTTCCTCCACAATTATAGTCATTCTGAAATGTTTCTAGATCATCCTCCTTGAACCTTCTCCATTCTACCAACTCTAACAGCCCTTGAAATTTTTGCCGACCCCAAACGTAGAAACATCTATATAATAATGTCTAGCAAAACCAAATAAGGTTCAATTTCCATGTTCTTTATTCTTTCTTTTTTGGGAAAATTACCCAAAAAGAAAAAAAAAACTGTGCATTTCAACCATTTTGCATTAAAACTTTATATTTCTATTTTGTTTTTAATTTAAAACCCCTAAAATTTTATTTTAATTTCAATCAAAACTATTTATTTATTTATGTTTGCCTCACAAATGAAGCAGTTTATTTGGGTAGGAAATAACACGTCAAAAAGACGTTGCACCACATAGGGCACTACTTATAGCCTCAAATCAACAGTGGCTCAGTCATAACCAACTGGGGGTTTCGAACAATCAAGAGGGTTGAGGGTGAATCAGGTGCCGATTAGCGCATCAAAAAGTATTCTCACATTGACAAATTCACAAACAAGTGGTAGACAACTCATCGAATGATCGATCATTCGTACCCAAAACTGTGCCTCACAACCAAACTCAAAGCATAAGCTCCAAAATCGATCGAATTGTATAGCAAATTGGAGATACGCTATTTGTAAGATCTCAGGTTAGATCTATCGTCACATATACAGAGAGAGAGAAATACCTCAGGTTAGATCTACCATCGTAGTCGTAGTCTGCTATTCGTCGCCGCACGTTATCGCTGCTCGTCACCATCACACGTCAATTCTGCTTGCCATCACCGCTATCGTCACCATCGCTCATCACCACAGATGGAGGATCTCCTGCATTTCACTCTCTCTTTTATTTTTTGTGCTAGAATGTCTACTGTAACTTGGTTATATACTCTAACTCTGAAATAGTGAAATTTAACTTCGAATGAGTGAAAATTAAAAACAAATAAACAATTTAAATATATTTAGTTACATGAGATTTATACGTGAATCTGAACCTTTTAATTTAAATTATATTTATTATTTTTATCTAAATTCTGAAACTGTAACATTACTGAAACTGTGAGATTAACTTTTCAATGGATATGTAATGAAGTCCTTTCATTTTTCCAAGAAAACAAAGCATACATAAGCAAGATATCTTCAATATAAAAGAAGAAAGGTTCATAAATTTCAAATTGGGTATATAGTATGCGCACTAACTCTAAAGAGTATATATTGTACACTAACTTTTGTTATTTTCTTTTTTGTTTTTCTTCCAAACATTTTTTTATTTTTCCCACCAATCAATTTTTCCCCTCCAATCAAGCAATTTAAACCCCTTAACAAAAATTACTTATTTGTGGCAAAATGACTTAGTATTATATGTCTTCAAGAAGTGCCTTACTAAAAAGGTAATTCCTTTTTACATACTTGGTGAGACAATTTTTGTAAAAGTGCCCTTTAAAAAATGCCACAATATCATCGAATGAAAAATATTATTTTTTCATAATGAAATTATATTCCGATGAAGAGTCTTTCTAAACCTGATCGAGCCCAAATTTTATGAGAATGATACCATTGACAAGTGCAAAAACATCAACGGTTTTGATCATCATGATTATGTCGCAGTCTAGTGACTACTATATAGTCAATTACATCACAAGACTTAGTTTACAAACAAGTTGAACATATGGAATTAAAAGGCAATTGTAAAGCCACTTTTTATAATGCTTAATCTGAAATGTTAGCATTTCATGTCTCTCTAATTCTATTATTTTCGCAAAAATTGAAGAGCATTGCATATCGGCGATAGCTTGATCAGATCATCTTTGAATCCCAAGGCATTTGAGACTTATAGTGGACCACTCGAGCACCAAATGAGTTCATTTTGGGTGATCGAAATCGTCTATCTGTTACATATTACAAAGTACATCAATTATAACCAAAATAAAGTTGATCGTATATAGATATACATTTAAGAGAACAAAAAGTACCATTTAAATAACAAATTTTATCCCGATCAAGAACCATTCTAAGCTCAATCGAGCCAAATTTTTACGAGAACGAATTAATCAAATACCATAACAAAAACAAAGATCTCAATCATCATGATTGTACTGTGTGTGCGTGACTACTGTATATTCAAGTACAATACAAGACTTAGTTTGTTATCAATTGTATTGAACAAATAGATTTTTAAGCTCATTACCAAGTCAATTCTTATAACGTTCGATCTAAACTGTTTGGATTTCACGTCTCGATGATTTCATCATTGTTATCAAAATTGAATATCATCGGATGTCAATGTCCGCTTGAACGGATGAAATTTAATGCATCGTGAGGCATTAAAGTCTTATACTAGACAATCTTACCCACACTTAAGTTTTATTTTGGTGATCAGAACCGTCTATCTTTTACATATTATGGATTTCATCATTTGTACTCAAAATAAAATTGATTGTATATCAGTAAACATTTAACCGGCAAGAATATCATTTAAATAATAGCCAAAATATCTCAAGCTATAATTCTAAACTCGATCAACCTCGATTGATACAAAGTTTTACAAGAATAATTTAATATTGAAGGACAACAAAATCAAAAAGCCTCGATTGTAAAATAGTTTTAGTTTTTGGTAAGACCCGCCACCCTAGCGTGCCAAACTTTAATAAATTAGGTGACAAAATAAAATTTCACACATATGTACTTTCTTTTTGTGAGAAAATATTTCATAACCTATTTATTTTAAGTAACTTGATAACGAAATATGTTTTTTCACGCAAAATTAATACATTGGGTGACAAAACAACTTTCCTCACTTAAACACTTACTTTTTGTGAGAAAATTTTTTCATCACCAATTCGTTTGAAATAATTTGGGTGACGAAATAAGTTTCCTCACGCAAGCACTTTCCTTTTGTGAGAAAATATTTTCGTCACTTGTTTGTTTCAAGTAATTTAGTGATGAAATATATTTTCTCACGCAAAATTAATACATTAGGTGAAGAAAAAACTTTTCTCACGCAAACACTTATATTTGGTGAAGAAAATATTTCGTCACCAATTCGTTTCAAAGAATTTGGGTGACGAAACAAGTTTCCTCACTCAAATGGTTTTCTTTTATGAGAATTTTTTTTGGTCACCTATTGGTTTCAATTAATTTGGTGACGTAACATGTTTTCTCATGCAAAATTAATACATTGAGTGATGAAATAATTTTTCTCATGCAAACACTTACCTTTTATGAGTAATATTTTTCGTCACTTATTCATTTCAAAGAATTTGGGTAACGAAAAAGGTTTCCTCACGCAAACGCTTTCCTTTGGTGAGAAATTTTTTTCATCACCTATTGATTTCAAGTTTTTAATGTGCCGTAGTAAAATGGAGGGAATATTTGTAAAATTTCAAACTTTTAAGATATTTAAATTCT
>BRYE01000006.1:9646397-9653897 GCA_030159115.1 Actinidia arguta var. hypoleuca | reverse complement strand
GTTCGCCAGACCATTTTCAGTCCAGACACTATTTTGTAAAACGGGCATAACATTCTCTAGAAAATTCGGATTGAGACACCGTTTGAAGCGTTGGAAAATAGACTCGTAGACCTTTATAACAACATAAAGTTTATAATTTAATTCCATATATATTATGAGATAATGAAGTTTAAATTCAACCTAAAATTTTACTAGCAACACAGTTTTTTTAGAAATTTAGTCTTTATTCCATTGGGCATAACTTTTTCATTTAGGATGCGTTTCAAACTCATGACCTAACAAATTGAAGGTCATTAAGTCTATTTTCAAATGATATTGACTTAGGATGTATAATTATTGTTGTGAGGTAAATGGGATGCGATGAAGGAACTATAGCCAAGTGTGGTCTTTGGCCATTAATAGTCAACCTAGGATACTTGAACCTATTCCTAGGAGTGTCGCCCTAGGGCGTAGGTTATCCTTGAGCGGGGATACCTTTAGTCAAGTCGAGAGTTGTTATATTAGTTTTAAACCTTCTCGATCATAGTATTGACATTTTGTATCATATATCCTATATGTGTAGGAACGCCAAGTGTAGCACTTAGCCAAGGAAACCAAGGTGAGTAACACGATGCCATGGACAAAACCTATGTATCTTCAAAAGTATTTTCAATACGTATTATGTTATATGTAACCATTTTTCCATGCTTTCAATGCATCAATGATTATGTTCTAAATATGAATGCCATGCCTTTCAAAGTATGCAATGTTACTATGCTATGTATTGAAATCCATGGATGCATGATTTACAAGAGAAAACTAAGTATGTTCAAGATAAGCAAGTATAGTGACACTCGGGGTCCCCCGTGGTGGGACTTTAATCTAGCCTAAGGTCTTAAGGTAGATGGGAGACATAAAACAAGTTCTATCTACAAAGTGAGATATCTCTGGCCAAAAGAGCCACCCGACCTATATGGTCATCCAGTTCAGCTGAGTTGTCATAGTTTCAGTATATGATATATACGAGTACAAAAGCAAGTATGCCAAGATTCTGTGAGCTTCAAGTTTATGAAAGTTTATGTTTTCAGAAAAAGATATGTATGCTCACATGTTTAAGTTAAATGATATAAGTATGTTACGAAATAATCCATGGTATTTTATGTTCATGCATCTGTTGTTATTCACTAAGTTTTTAGCTTACGTTTTCGAAAACCTTTTCAGGAGACCAGTCCAAGGAGCAGTAAGAAGAAGATAGCAAGTAGACTTTAGTTTTGTGGCCAATGGCCTTATGTTGTTTTGTAAGGGCTAGACCCTATATTATGTAGTGATGTACGGCCATAAAAACATAACTTAATTTGGCCATGTGATGTATGTAGAAAGTTTAAAACTTAGGCACAACTCTGTATACAGTGTGCACACTCTACTTTATTATTTTCAGTATTATGACGCTTCCGAAAAGAAAAAGAAAAATTTATACCAATTTGAATGAGTATGCACAGATTAAAGATAAGTAGGCCTTGGCGGCAAGCCGCCGGCCGGTGACGTACCGTCGATCCGTATAGACCGGGTTGCGGGGCGTTACAGAGTTACAAAACTATGTGGTCTATATTAATCCACATAGTTCAGTCATACATGCTTAATATATTTCCATTTTTTTATTACAGTTTAATAGAAAATCTTTTCATGTACAATTTCAAGTTTTCGTAAAATTTCTAAAAAGTCCTACTTAATACTTAGATTGTAACATACATTAATTTCACATAAAGAACATGTATTGTACTTATTCCGTATATATCGTATAATATATATATTAATTAGAGAAATTAGATATTTTAAAATTTTGAGATGTTACACAAGAACCCTTCTCTTGCTCTTTATTCCCTCATTTCTTTTTAAGCCATTAACTTAACCGTCGGAGAATCATCTCCGTAATAGCTCTGGGCGGTCTTTCTCACTATTGTTGTCTTGTAAGCTCAACCAAACAACGTCAAGTCATCGAGAGCTACTTGTGAGCCATAATCTTAGTCTATGATCAATTTCTTTTATCGCCATAACCTCACAATTGGCATCATTTGTGAAAAAATCAACTCTAGACACAACAAAGTTAGTTCCAATGGCGTCTAGGAGCAATAACGACGATAGAGCCAGGAAGCCCAAGGAGAGTATCCTCTCGTGCTGGGAATGCCGGGTGAAAAGGGAACAAAGCTACTGACCAATGCTCAAAGGATGGCCGTGGACCCCTTTAGGCAAAGGCCAAGTCAATTTCTCCCCACCAAAGTTTGCAAGGGTGCGTCCATAAGGGTCATGGCCGAAATAAGGCAAGTTTTGATAGCCAATAACATGAAAATGATTGCCCACAACGCAGATGAATTGTCATCCGAAGTGAGGGCAGTCAAGTGAGAGGCCTCACCTACGGGTGGCTCGAAGGGCAAGCAGGTTCTATCATATTACGACAAGGCAAAAAGTCAGAGAGATAGTCAAATTGTGGCTTCAGGCAAGCGTAAGGTTCCATCGAGTCGAGTTGATTTTGGCGTGGACCTTCGATATGCCCTGAATGGTAAGCTAAGTCGGAGAGAAGGTGACTTGCAAACAAAATTGGTCGTGAAAGCATCAACAACTAGTAGATCAATCCTCCTAGTGAGGTCAAAGGCCAGGACCATTACTTTCTTATTGGCTCAAACATGAAAGACTGGGAGAGAGTCGAGCTCATCAAGTTCCTAAAAGCAAATATCAAAGTCTTCTCATGGATGCCATACGAGATGTCAGGGATCGATCCAAACTTCATCACGCATGATCTCAATGTCATGCACGAAGCCAGCTTTGAAGCAACGGGGAAAAATATATGTAGTGGAACATGTGGATGCAATGATAGAGGAGGTCGAGAAGTTAAATGACGTAAGTACAATAACTGTGGTTCTTTACCCGAGCTGATTATCCAATACAACAGTGGTAAAGAAGAAAAATGACACGTGGAAAGTGTGTGTCAATTGCTTCAACTTATCTTGTCCCAAGGACTGCTTCCTTTTGTCAAAGATTGATCAGCTTGTGGATTCAACATCGGGCAGCGCTTGCATGAGCTTTTTAAGTGAGTACCGAGATTACCACCAGATATCAATGAAATAGTCATATCAAGAAAATACTACCTTCATCACCCTTCGAGACATTTTTTGTTTACAAGGTCATGTCCTTTGGGTTAAAGAATGCTGGGGACATCATCCAAATGGGTTGTTGAACTAGGACAGTTTAACATTAAGTTCCTTTCAAGGGAAACGATTGAGCGCTAGGTCTTGACTGATTTTATTACGGAGTTCTTGCCTCGCATTATGAGTCTAGAACTAGGTTGTCCAATATTTGCACATAGAGAGGAAGAAAGCTCGGTAGGAACATTAGGGGTGGCTAAAATAATACCTGGGGCTGAGGATACTCTTGAGGTTCCCGAGGAACCACCTTAGATTAATCAATCCAAGGCATGGAGGATGTATGTTGATAAGGCCAAAAATAGCCTAGGTGTAAGAGCATGAGTGGTGCTTAAAAGCCCTAAGGGGGAAGTCTTCGAGCACTTCCTTAGGTAGAATATTTTTGCGATGAATAATGAAGCAAAATACAAAGCATTCATAGCATGATTTTAATTTGCCAAGAACCTGCTGGTTCCCGAGCTCTACATCTTAAGCGTATCAAAAATAATGGTTAATTTGGTCACTAAAAAATACTTGGTGGTGACGAAGCCTCTCCTCAGGGAATTCCAAGTTGTAAAAATTGAGCAAGCAGGGAGAGATTTGAATTCACACTCAGATGTGCTAGCAGACTTGGCATTAGTTTTTTTTTTAAGGAGAAAATAGTCGAATCATTATAGTGGATTTGGTCTCAGTCCCCAGAGGATCCAATTGTAGAGTTGGAATTGAGCTAAATGGATCCAATTGTAGAGTGCCATGACAAGCTGCCAGAGGATAAAATAGAGGCGCACAATCTCCAAGTGAGGGTAGCAAGTTTTTGGATTTCTCTAATGGGAAACTTCTACAAGAACTCTTACTCAGGGTCCTATCATTTGTGCATCCACCCAGCTTAGTGGAAGATGTCTTGATTGAAATACATAAGGGAGTTTTCAGACTACACTCTAAAAGCACATTGTTGGCGTACCAAGCTCTAACACAAGGATATTGGTGTCCGTATATGCAAAATGATGCTCAATTGAATGTCTACAAATGCATGAAATGTTAACTTTTTTCTCCCCTTATTCAGTATCCAACTAAGGATTTGACCTCACACACTAGTCCATGGCCCTTTACTCAATGGGGATGGACATCATGGGGGTACTTTTACGAGTTCTGGAAAATAAGAAATTCTTGTTGGCTACCATAAATTACTTCATCAAATGGATCAAACTTGAATCGGTAGTCCAAATTACAGAGGTTGATGTAATTAAATTTAAACGCAACAACATTTTATCTCAATTTGGCATCGCCAAAGCTTTCGTGTCGGATAACAAAACTCAATTCGTGGGCCATAAATTCAAGACATTGTTGGACAAGCTTAAAATTGAGTTTTATATTTCAACATCGAGCTACCCATAGTATAATGAGCAGGCTGATGCAACCAACAAAACTATCATGAATGAGATTAAGAAGAAGCTCTTAAAATCCAAAGGCAAATGGGTGCAGGAACTCCCGAGCATATTATGGGCCTACCAGACTACACCGCGAAAAGCAACGAACAAAATGCCTTACTATTTGACTTTTGATTTTGAAGTTGTAATCCCATTGAAGGTTGGGTTGCCCACAATTCAAACTGAAGCTTACAATAATGATCACAATGATGAGGTGCTAGCTTGAGAACTCGACCTTGCCAAAGAAATAAAAAAATGCATTTTTATGAATGGCCAAGTATCAAAAATAGCTCACCAAAACATACAACCAGAGGGTCCAAAATAGAGATTTTTCAGTTGGCAACCTTGTGTTGAGAAAGGTTATTAGAAATACCAAGGACCCAGTGGACATGAAGTTCAACCCAAATTTGGAAGGTCCGTACAAAATCACTAAGCTCGATGGCAAATGAGCTTACTAGCTTGAGGACCTAGAAGGTAAACAAATTCTGAAACCTTAGAACTCTAACAACTTGAGAAGATTTTATTAGTAAAACATGTAATTACTTTACTTTTAAATCGAACTCTATTTTACAAAAAAGGTTATAACTACTTTCGATCATGCAATCTTTGAGTTCGTCTATTTCAAACGGTGTTTGTTGGTTGCGAAAATTTTCTAAGTGTTAAGAAATATATTTACCTTAGCTTCGAAGAATTCATCCTTTCACACCAAAACTTTTCTAAGTGTAAAATTTACCCGAACGAGATGCAATTCTCATTTGCTAAGCCCCAAACTTAGGACACCTTAAACCATGCGCGAGACTATTCGCGCGAATTGCTCAAGCATGAGTTTGATATGTCCTAATCTCTACGTGAAACTATTCATCAAGCTACTTGAGCACCAACCTTAGAGTGTCCTAAACATTCAAAGACAAGTCTAAATTAAAGCAAATTTAGGCTAAGGCATGCAAAAAGCGGAATCGAGCTAGGAACAAAAGAAATATACTTACAACATGAATGTTTGCCCTTAACAGAACTTGTTCAAAAACTAAGTTATAAATTTCTCAAAAAATTACACCCCCTGTTTCCATAATGATGCAAGGAACTTCACAAATGTGGGGGTTGTCCAACAAATTGCTTTCAGCTCAATCTGCCTCCTTCTCAGTCTTTTTGTCTTTCTTTGCCTCCACCTCAGTCGTGCCCTCCTACACGTTGTCCTCCCTTCCCGTGGGTCGGTTGAAGTACTCCTCCTCATCAAATCCCAAGAGGAGAATCAACAAATAAGGCTCAGGGTGCAGGTCAAGGTAGGCCATCAACGACTGAGCTGCAGACTACTCTAGATGTTTATAGGGAGTATTGAGCTTCTTCAATCATGCTAGCCAACCCCTTATGGAAGGCCTTAGCTTGATCCTCGACATTGTTATGGACATAAAAGTTGTCGGCCCTATTCTAGCCTCGATCGTAGATGCGTTGGTAAATAGGACCCTAGGCTACCTATCGAAGCTTGGCAATTTCCCCTCTTTCTTATTTAGCTCCTCAATGGCAGCAATGAGCTCTGTCTCCTTCCTCCTTAACTCAACTTCCAAGATGGTGGCTTTCTTTTGGTCCTTCTTTAAATCATTTAAGCACTTTTTCTTGCACTGATAATTCACCACTGATCTTTTGAGGGTCTACAAAGAATATTGTTCAGTTCAAGTTCTACAAAGTCTTAAAGAAAGAAAAATTAAACCTAGGTAAAGCATTTACTTAGAGGTTCTGCATTATGGTTAGGCTTCATGCCATAACCCCATTCTCTTTTTGGAGCTCAACAACATCCCAGTGCAGTATTGTAACCTCTGCCATGCTAGGCAGTCTAAAAATCCCAAGATATATGATTGTGAATGATGAGATAGCCGAGCTCCCCAATTGACAGTTTGGGGTTTTATAACTTGAGGGCAAAAATCCTAGGAAAATGGGAGCCAGCGGCCGAGCTAGCATTGGTCTAGCGATGCCTTTTTTGAAAGTACCAATGTCTTAGCCCTTTCCCTTTTTTCTTTTCTTTTTATGGTCGGGCAACAAAATGGGAGCTCTCAACCTTGATACTGAGGAATAAAGCCTTCTCATTCTCTTGGCTAGCGCTAGGCTTCACCTCAATCTTTAGAAGTCTCACTAGCTTTTTGTGGCCAAGCTAGATACTTCTTCTTTTCTTCTTCCTCTTGGAAAGAGTGTTCAACCTCCTCACTTTGAACTTTTAGGATCAGGGGAAGTACGATAACCTCGAAGGCCTCATTGTCCGAGCTTGACACTAGAATTGGATCGACTGCAGCCAGGTTACCACCCTGAGCAATTTATTATCCCTCTTCTTCTTCCTCCTTTTCCTCTTGCTCTTCCTCCTCTTCCTATTCTTCTTCCTCGACGAGAGCAGCTCGAAGGTTGCTCTTAAAAATTTGAACTGAGCTTAAGTTATTGGAATCTACCTCCTGCTCTTCCTTTTCTCTAGCAAAGTCCATGACCCTAGAATTTATCCAATAATTGATAGTTCAATTTCCAGAGATCGAGGACTGATAATGTTGGGCAGGATCTATGGGCTCTTGGATCTATAGGGGGGCAAGGCAAATTGACTGAGCCTGGCAGCTCGGTGGGGGATGGTGTGGTAGTAAACCAGTTCATATTATAGCAAGGTGTCAACATCATGAGTCTGCGACTATTGTTGATGTGCTGAATTGCAGCCTTGCATTACTCAAAATGGACCTTGTTGGTGTATGTTAAAACCTATAGGACAAACCAATCGATATGCAATCTCTTAGAACATGACCAGCTATTTATAGAAATGAAATGCAGTAGAAGTGTGTGTGCATGACCAAGATAAGATCTTACCATCATCGATACTTCAATTGGTTCTCGAGAAATACCACAACCCATTATCACCGAGCCAAAATTCCCAATTTTTTTAGACCCAAACA
>BRYE01000006.1:9638897-9641397 GCA_030159115.1 Actinidia arguta var. hypoleuca | reverse complement strand
CAAGTGATAGAGATGACTCATACTACTTGTTCTATAAGATATTTTTTGATTTATAGGCCATTTAATTAGTCCATAATGGCAAAAAACTAAAACCCTAGGTCAACTCTCGGTCAAATCCGAGTTAGAAAATTTTGCTTCAGTGGACCAATTTTGTGGACTCGGCCCTGACTTATACAAACTCCGATTTGAGTGATTCTTGGACCAATGAAAAGCTAATTGAGTCTATATTCAAGCCCAAAATGGTTTGATTCCAATATCCAAGTAACTTAGGAGATAAAACTATTTTACTTTTAATGTGTCACAATTGCGCAACGTTCGTAAAATATTCATATCTTCTTCTTTTAAAATCATATCGTGACCCATTTTATATCATTGAAAAGTTCTTTAAAAGTATTAAAATTAATAAACGATAATGGAAATCAATGTCAAAAATTATGAAGTTTATTACAAAAATAGAGCTAAAAATAAAGTTGCTGGGAATTGACCATTTTGCATGAATTAATTTATTCCTATCATCACTAAGCCCAAAAGATTTTTTAAAAAGGGTCAAGGGATTCATAAGAGTTTGAAAACTCATAATCAATTCAGGATCGCTTAAGAGTTTTAACATCTAAGTTTTTCGTCATCGGACAATGATCCAACAACAGAGCATAAAAATTATGATCAATCAAAATGGGTGCCTACAGATGCCCCTCTTTGATAGAACTCATGTAGCAACGTGTCAATGTGAGTGAATTTCAAAGTTGAAAGATAGAGCATTTTTAAGAGTTCATAATATTTAGGCCAAAAACAAAGATCAATGAGAACTCAATGAAAAATCAACCGGTCGCACTTTTTTTATGTTGCCTACGTACCCCTTTGAAGAAGGGTTCAGATTAGCGTAGTTCATGGGGCAATATTTCATTTTAAAAATGATTTTGTGTGGTTATTCTACCACCATTCGAACAATTTTTAAATTTTAATGGTTCGACACCATTCAAGATGATTCCTTTTTTTGTAAAATCTAATGGTTCTACCACTATTCTTGAAAGACTTTGACAAAACTTAATGTTTCTACCACAATTCAGAAACTTATTTTAGTAATTCTATCACCATTCAATGCAACTTTTTCTTGTAAATTCTAGTGGTTCTATCACCATTAATTTTTTTTTTTATGGTTTTAGTGGCTTTACCACCATTCAAAATCATTTCTCAAAAGTTAATAGTTCTATCACCATTCCAACATCATTTCAAAAATTAGTGGTTATACCACTATTCAAAACAGATTCAAGTAGTTCTACCACCATTCCAATATCAATTCAAAATTAGTAGTTTTACCATCATTCAGAACAGATTCAAGTGGTTCTACAACCATTTGAACATTATTTAAAAAACTAGTGGTACTACGACCGTTCAAAATCATTTTTCAAAAGTTAATGATTCAACCACTATTCCAATATCATTTTAAGAACTAGTGATTCTACCACCATTCAAAATCATTTCTCCAAAGCTAGTAGTTCTACTATCATTCCAATTTCATTTCAAAAATTAGTGGTTCTGCCACAATTTAAAATAAATTCAAGTAGTTCTACCACAATTCAAGAATAGGCTTTAGTGATTTCCTTTCTCACTATTCCAAAGATGCTTCAGTAGTTCCGCTACCATTCCTCACAAATTCTAATGAGTCCACAATCATTCCTCATGAACTTTAGTGATTCCATCACCATTTCACATAAACATTAATGGTTCTACTATCATTCCGCACAAACTTTAATGATTATATCACCATTCTGCACAAATTCTAATGGTTCCATCACCATTCCGTATAAACAGTAGTAATTCTATCACCATTCTGCACAAACATTAGTGATTCCATCTGGTTTTTACACAAAGCTTTAATGGTTCTACTATCATTCCGCACAAACTTTAGTTATTCTATCACCATTCCTCATAAACTTTTATAGTTCTACTATCATTTCAAACAAACCAATCAGATCTTATCATACTAATCCTGAAAAATCCATATCATAGATGCATAGACAATTTTCTAATTCATTGGACCTTTCAAATCTTTTCAGACAATGCATAACATTATATCAGGAATTCGAACAGGATCTTCCGCATTAAACACAGATCGAACGGTCCTTCCAATCCCATAAGATCTACTCCAATAGAAAGGGACTTGATAAAAGAGAGCGCAAATGATTCTGGGCTTTTGTCATTTTTGATGTGGGAAAAATACAAGCCACCTTTGAATCTTAAATATTTCAAGTGGCGCACGTTGCCCAAGGGTTCATAACGTCCACATTCCTGGTCGCCTAAAATTGTTAAAAACAACTGAGCTCCACCTCGCCTACACATAAACTGCTCTCCAGATCGCCATAGGGCGAGGTAATCTATCTCGCCCAGTCAGAGACCATCTCCATGAAGACTTGATTCTCCAAAAGGACTCCATCTCCGTTAGAAGTCTGTCATCATGAGACTCCTTCTGCATCATTCCTCTACCCGATCAGAGTCCACC
>BRYE01000006.1:9618897-9621397 GCA_030159115.1 Actinidia arguta var. hypoleuca | reverse complement strand
TTGACTACATTTGAGCCAACATAGTTCTTGAAAATATACATTATGTATTATGATCGCTCGTCCTTAGTCGGGTTTAAGCAAATTCACACACCTGTAGGTCAAGGTGCACCGATGCTGAGTAACTTCCCGATAGATAGAAACCTGAGGTGCATAGGCATATACATACAAAATTCTTTTCAAAAGATTCATATCTATTCCATGGTTTTGTTTGTCATATCATAACATAATTTCATGCATACATCATAGCATAAAAAAATAATCTATTATACTTTAGAGATTAAGGTTACTTAAATTTTTCCGTAGGCAGTCACTACACTCATATGTCGGGTTCCTTAAGTAAAGCCTAATTGATTCCTATATGTTATATTCATTGAAATGATTATAATTATGACCTTTAATTAAGTGTTTAACGGATATAGGACTAGGCTAACTGTGGAGATTTAGTTGGTCAAAAGCTAGTGGTTGAAAGAAGATTTTCAAGCCTCAAACTGATTGAGAGAAAAGTTCAACCGGTTCAAAGCAAGCAGTGGTCGGGTAATAGTCTATGGGTTAAGGAAAAGGGTTCAACCGATTCAGCATGAGTAGAGGCCTTAAACATAAATCGTCAACTGGTTGAGCTCTAGCCTCAACCGATCCAATTGGGGAAAAATAGATAACTGAATTTTTCGTGGTTTGAATTCCAACCCTATTTTGGGAAAACAAACCTCGAAATTGGAAATTACATATTAAAGCAAAGTTGTAGGTATTTGAGACAGTTATTCTACGCAACTTGAATCAAATCAAAATGTTTTCATATGAAAGAGTTACGTCCAAAACACTAGCTGTAATTTTAAAACAAAAATAAGGTATAACCTATACTTGACATGTGATTCTAAAACGGCATCCTCGTGCCGTATTTTTAAAGTATTATGAATGTTTAAACATGCTAGGGCATATTACTCGAACATATGGTGCTATAACACTTCTCAAAATGGAAGAAAACATAAAAGATTAGGGAGTGGAAAGGTTTACCTCGTGAAAATAACCGAAATATTTTTTTCATTGCTCTCTCTCCCCTTCTCTCTCTCTCTTTTCTCAACTAACTCTTTCTCGTGCTCGAAATTCTACTCTATTCTCTCTTCTTTTTTCTCTCTTTCTCTATGTAAGTTTTCAGCCTACAAGGGTTGCGACAAAACAAGAGTTTTTTTTTGACTTGTGGGGGATGAGTGAGTCACATGGTGACTCATGTGTCCATATTGCCCAGCCATGTGAACTTGACACTTGTCTATTTCTTCTGTTACGCTTTAATAAAAAATCTTTTCAGGTAAAAATTCATGTTATCATAATTTTTTTTTAAAAATCATAATGTAATACATGGAACATAAAAAGCATTAAAATCACATATATAACATGTATTTCACATAATTTGTATTTATTGTGTCGATTCTACATATAGTGCACTTAATTTGATTTCTACGAGATCCTACATAACGTGTTAGAATTGCACAACTTTCATAAAATATTCATATCTCCATTTTAAATTGGACCATGACCTTTTTTATATAGTTGAAATGATGTTTAAAATTAATAAAAGATAATGGAAACCAATTTCAAATATTATGAAGTTTAATTACAAAAATAGGGCTAAAAACAAACTGTTGCATCATATATTCAAGGCAATATGCCATTTTGCATGAATTAATTTATTCCTACAATTACTAAGCCTAAACGATTCCTAAAAAGGTTAAAGAGATTCATAAGAGTTTGAAAGATCATAATCAATTAAGAATTCCTTAGGAGTTTAACATCCAAGTTCTTTGTCATTGGACAGTGATCCAATAAAAAATATGGCTGATCAAAATAAGGTGTCTACACTATTTAATGCATAATAATTAAATCAATAAAGACAATAAACGATAAACACCTAAATTTACAAGAAAATTCCAAAGTAGTAGAAAAATCACATAATCGATATTGAAAACTGCACTAAAACAAAATAGTAGTGGATAAAAGATTTTTTCACATCCCTATAGTGAATCACACACTTTCAAAAGTAGAAAAAGTAGAATTTCTTACTGAATCCCTTGCTAACCACTTCGTGCCAATCTCCTCTGCTTGATCACTTTGTGCAATCTAGAATCACTTTGAATCTTTAGATCTTGCCTTCAAATTCACTCCAAATGACTTGAAATGATCTATAACACCCTTGAGAGAACAAGATGATTTTAAGGATCATAGAACCTTCTCCATAGCTCTAAAGTACAAAAAACCCTATTTAAGCATATATAAGCAAAGTTGTATCAATTTGAGGCTACTTTTCTATTTATATGAACCCAAAATGATGCCAGAAATATTCTGAACCGACATTGGCTGCTAGCTAGGCGACCGATTAGTCAAAAACTTGATAGCATGGCTCGCTCACCAGTTTGTTAAGTGAATGCCCAAAATTGTACAAAACCCCCTCCAACTATGTTGCTATTTACACATTGGCCCCAATAACTTCTAGATCTTGCATATTCTA
>BRYE01000006.1:9593897-9606397 GCA_030159115.1 Actinidia arguta var. hypoleuca | reverse complement strand
TACCTCTTAGACAAATGATGTTATGGATCCTAATCCTTTTATCTTGTTGTATCTTAGTTACTCGAGTTTATAAAATTTTCTCTTATCAAAAAAAAAAAAACAAGAAAAAATTATTTTGTTTCTCATTTGAAATTTTTCTTCAACATTCTCCCCTTTTTTCTTTTTTATTTGTTTAGTTAAGTTATTTTATTGTTTTTTCTTTCCCCTTTCTTCTAAAATTAAAAAAGAAAAAAAAAACTTTCTTTTTTATAATTTCATTTCATTTTCTTTACAAAATGAAACAAAAGAAAATGACCAACTTTCTTTAGCATTTTCCTTGTAATTACTTTGCCTTCTTTTCATTTCCTTTCCATGAGTTCGAAACATAACCTTAAGAATAAGAACTCCAAATATTAAGGAAGAGGGATGTGGATGGCTAGAGATCATAACCCGCGAGTGAGGAATGTAATTATTTATCTTTGTTTTGTTTTTTGTTTTTTGTTTTTTACACTTTTTGATGACCTAAAATATTCTGAATAATTGAGAGCATTAGAATCTGTTACAAGCTGTGACTTGTATGGGTAGCTTAGTGGTTGAGCACTTATATCCTGTTGTAGTAGAAAATTGGGGCGAGCAACCAACAATCAATATTGCTCTATTTACTTCAGAACTGAACTTTGGCAACAACTAGGCGACCTGCACAACAATGAACAAACGTTACCGGCCGGGGTGAGGCCGCTCAAAGACTCTCCAGTTTGTGAATCAGAACAAGACAAGAATAAACTGAGCTATGAGAAATCAAAACTATATGTGTGTGCCAGAATTAAATCTTACTTTTTCATAATGGGGGAGCGGCCCTTTTATAGTTGGAGAATGGAGAGTTGTGTAAGGAAAGTGCGGCGTGATCTTCGGACGACCACCTATGGAAGTATATCCCTAAGATATTGGAGTAAAAATAGGAGACTGCCATATGGAGAATATCCCCCAATTATAGGGATTATGAAGGAGAAGGAGTCTACCTGAGGACGGAGTCTTTAGGTGACCCTACGTCGCCCTCGCCGTTGGGCGAGGTGGAAAATGACTTGCTCAGTTTGGAGCAAATTCTGGCGATCTGACCATAATGTAGCGAGGTAAATAATTTGTATGGGAAGTTGTAAATTTACCCCACATCAGTAGCCCCTTACCTGAGATGCCGAGGTGAAATACTTGGAATCTACAAGTAGCAAAAGAAGTGACTGCTTCCCGATGATGTGGACAAATAATGATTATGCGCCACCATTTACCGACACGTGACAAAATGCATTAAAGGCAAAATGGCATTTTAGCACGTCTTGGCAGGAATGGAAGAGACTTTTGGTAGGAGTGGCGGTCTTTATCCTCGGAACTTGAAACATCTTGTGATCTGAACCGTTGATGTAGACAGATCTCAGCCCTCAGGTACTTCTTATAAATAGGGGTTCCTCTTCATTTGTACTCTTTTGCTTGTGTTGTCAAACTGCTGCTCCTACTTCAACGTTCAGCTTGCCCTTGTTTGTTTGCCATCTTCTTCATCTAGTCTTTCAGTAAGTATTAACTATTGCCTTTACTCTTTCTTTTCTTTAATCTTCAGTGCATGTCCAACAATGCTGACGTAGAGGACTTAGAAAATTTAGGCGATTCTCTACCTTCTTCGGTATCCAAACATTTAATAGAGAAATCATTTATGTATGATGAGGTACCCCAGCTTCCTTCATCGCCTCTAGAGAGATCGTCTCTAAGAGACAACTTTCCCAATTATATGGTAGAGCCTGAGATGAGCACTACCTCTCCCTTTGAAAAGGAGGTTAATGTTATGACTCAGGGTGACCTAGATCTCTTGAGGAGTACATGTTCCTTCTTGGATGAGATCTAGATTAGGATTCTAGATGAGGTCGAGACAATCTTATCAAGCTGTTTGGGTGAGGTTGCATTTTATGAGGCTGCGTTTCACACCGGCCTCAGGTTTTTGGTCCACCCCACCATTAGGAGGATATTAAATTTCTACAATATTTGTCCCACCCAACTCTCTCCCAATGCCTGGCGATGTGTAATTTTTGTATTGGTGATATGGCAATACTATAAGCGCCATCTGTCCCTTAATGAATTTAGATGCCTTTATACGTTATTCAAGAGTTCAAATCCAGACTTGGGGTGGCTTTATTTTAAGACAAGGACGGGGCAAGAATTTAATAAAAGGATCTCCTAGTAATGTCAAAGGGTGGAAGAAGAGATTCTTCATCGTATTAGGAGACGACTGAGAGTTCTTTCCGAGCATGGCCCGAGGTGAAGGAGTCCTATGGATTCCGAGATTGTAGGGTACCCTAGGTTAGCCCTATTTTTACATTGTTTTCATTAAGTTCATCATTTCGCCTCAAGCTAACAAGAATTCTTCTTTCTTCAAGCAAGTGCTATAACAAATTGCCCATCCTGACCGACATTGAGAAAATGAGGATGAAGAAGATTTTAAATAAAATAGGGCCAGGAGGATATTTTGACATCCCAACTGTCCTCTGCTCTAGGACTTTTCATCGATTCTTTGCTTTCGGCCGAGCTGAGATGTTCATTAGTGGTGGGGATGACGACAAGTCGGAAGATGGCGCAGCCTCTTCGAGTGATGCGGGTGAGTCCTGCCACTTCTGAAATGAACACTTCTGATGTGATAGTCCCCCAAACAAATCTATAGAATATATAGGAACCATCGGGAAGGAGATGAAGAGGCTATTATCTCGCCTTCTTAATCTAACCTTATTAAGGCGATTAGGGGAAAAAATTCAGGATCCCATATTAGGTTTGGCATCATCTAGTTCAAACTCCAGCTCAGACTCTAGATCAGAATCCTGGTCAGATCCAGAGCTGCCTCCCGAGCTTAGATCGAATTGTAGTATCTCCATTTTTCTTTGTGTGGTGTTTCATGTCTTTCTTGTACTAACGTTGGTTTTTGTTTTGCAGCAATGTCGAAGAGGATTAGTCTGTCCAAGCTCACCCAAAAAGTGGAGGAGAAAAAGGGCCAAGAGGGGTCCAAGGTTGCCATCTCATCCACCAAGGGCGTGGTGATTCATGAGAAGCGACCAAGGGAAGAGATCCCTGAGTCCTTGCCTAGTAAGAAAGGCAAAATTGATGATTGTAGAGGAAAACAAGCCATGCCCAATAAGGGGCGGGCCAAGATCCCAAGCAGCCAGTTGCTGGAGAAGGCACCTCGACCAAACCTGGTGGTTTGCTGGGTGGGACCTGGAGCCTTTATCATAGTGAATGCTGCTATGGTAGAGAAAATTCTAGTAGGGGTGATCTTTCCCTTCGATAGGGAGAAAGTAGATAAACTCTCCCTGGATTAGGTGGTCACCAAACTCCTTCACATCCTCGGCCAGGTATCTGTTCTCTTTTATTTTTGTTTTTTCGTATTATAATTAAATTCAAGGTGTTCACGAAAACTTATTTATAGTAGGGGATTGTGCTTGGGTCATCCCTTGTCGTCCAGAATAGGGACATTGGTAATGACCTCGCCTTTTAGCTCGCTCAAGTAGACTCAACCAAGCTCAAGATGGTTCGAACTCAGAATTGGACCACAAAATTGGAAAATTTCTTGGCTAATTTTAGCGAGCAGAGCAAGAGGCTATCGAGGATCTCAAGGAAAAATCTAAAACCATGGTGAGGTTGGAGGCGGAAATGGCCAAGCTGAAAAGGAGTGAAGCCCTTGCCAAAAAGAAGGCCGTCGAGGATTTCAAATCTTTCGATGACTTTCAAGAGGCCGTAGTAACCTCGACATCTGGATACTTCGGCGAGGGTTTCAATTTTTGCAAGAGGCAACTTGCTTACCACCATCCCAATCTCGGCATAGACCTCGACAGCATGGAAATGGATCGGGATCTGATCGAGTGAGAAAAGACAAAAGCCGAGGAGGAGGGGAAAAAGGATAAAGGGGACGAACATGAGAAGGGTGAAAAATATACTAGTCCCTTATCTCCTTGAACGCTTGTAAAAACTTTCATAAAATTTTTCATCCCTGTAATGGAGTTCTGTAATACTTGCCTCCTTATAGTTTTCAATGAATTCTTTTTTCACGTGGTCTACTTTTTATAGTTGATTTTCAATTTGCATTGGCGAATATGGTTTGATGTTTGGCGAGTTTAATCATTGGCGAAATGGATTTGGTGATCATAATAGATGCTAATTCACTTGACTGGGCAATATTAATAAGGCAAACTTCAAACTTAATTATGGCGAACATGATTAAAAGGCGATATGAATTAGCTTTACCTTACGCAAAATTTAAATCTCATCATGGTGAACTATTCAAGCGATTGACAATGGCAATCAAGACGCCTTATCATTTGACAATGAATGGGCGTTCTTGATAATGGTGATATCCACAATAGCGATCAAGACGCATTATCATTTGGCAATGAATGGGCGTTCATGATAATGGCGACATCCACAATGGCGATCAAGACGTTTTATCATATCATAATGAATGAGATTTCATGATCATGGCGACATCCATAATGGTGATCAAGATGCCTTGTCATATTGTAATGAATTGGCGTTCTTGATGTTGGCGACAAAGGAATAGGCACTTCAAAGAAATGGCAACATAAATTTTTGAAGATAAAATCAATGGAGAAATTTTATTAATTCATAAAGACAGACGATCGTGACAATTTTGATTAACCATACAAATGAATGATCATTAGGATTGGCGATGCCACATCGGTTAGGCGATCTCGTTCTCATGGCGATCAAACGCTTTATTGGTAATTTCTTCAAGTGTTCGGCATTCCAGGGGTGAAGAATGTTTTTCATGTCCTTGTCTTCCAACAAATAAGTTTTTGATTTGGATACTTTGACGACCTTGTATGGGCCTTCCCAGGTAAGACCGAGCTTCCCTGCACCTGGTTCCTTTGTAGACAAGGTAACTTTTCTTAGGACTAGGTCGCCTAGCAAGAAAGATCTATACTTGACTTTCTGATTGTAGTATTTGGTGACTTGGTGTTTCTTTCTATGAAATTTGGAGACTTAGTGTTTCATGCTCTTCCACATGAAATTTTTGGTGTTTCTTTCTGTGATCTTGGTAAGAGGTTTGACTTCTATCCACTTTGCGAAGTAGTTAATGGCAATGATCAAGAACTTCATTTGTAATGGAGCTTGAGGTAGGGGTCCAAGTATGTCTATGCCCCACCGAGCAAATGGCCATGGACTAGTCATTGGGATCATTTTGGTGTGAGGAAGATGACTAACTAGGGCAAACCGTTGGTATTTATCATATTTCCTTGTGTATGTTGCCTCATCTTATCCTATTTGTGGCCAAAATAACCTTGGCAAACGACTTTCCTCATTAGTGATCTCGCCCCTGAATGATTTTCACATATGCCTTTGTGAATTTCTTTCAACACATATTCTCTTTCCTCAGGTCCAAGACACCTTAGGAGAGGCCCTAGAAAGGATCATTTATATAATGTTCTATGGAGAAGGTAAAACCTCGCAGATCTGTATTGGATTCGGTGAGCTTGGAGTTTGTTCAGAGGTAGCGTGCCATTTTGGAGATATGGGACAATGTCGTCCATCCATGTCAAGCCCATTTTTGTTTGACAGACTAATCTGGCAATCTCAATGCTTGGGTTTAGTAGAAACTCTAGGGGTATACTCCTGTTTGAGACAACATCAAAGGGTGAGGTGAGGTTGGCTAAAGCGTCAGACTTTTTATTTTCTTCTTTGGAAATTTGGCAAATTTTAAAGTTTTTGATCTTCCCGGACACGTTCTTCACTTCACCTAAGTAGGCCAACATCCTTGTATCTTTGGTGAGGTAGTCCCCTTGGACTTGGTTAACTACAAGTTGAGAATCACTGAAGGCGACCAGGGAATTTACTCCCAGTTCCATTACAACTCTGAGTTCAACGAGGAGAGTCTCATATTCGGCTTCATTGTTGGTGGCTTTAAACCTCATACGAATGGCGTACTCCATTTGCTCGCCTGAAGGAGTTTGGAGGAGCAACAATGTACTACAACCATGCTGGCTTGATGACCCGTCTATGAATAACTTCCATTTGGCGAGGTCTTCATCAGAGTTCTGTTTTGAGCTCTGTCCTGTCTCCATTTTAGGTAGATTTTCTTCAGGTTTCGGGGCAACATCATACGTGAACTCGATCACAAAATCAACCAAGGCTTGAGCTTTGATCGCCATTCTTGGTCTGTACTCAATGTGGAACTCGCTCAGCTTATGGACCATTTGAGGAGCTTTCCTGAGGTGTCAGGTCACTAGAGAATTTGCTTCAAGGATTGGTCAATCAACACAGTAATAGGATGCGCCTGAAAATAGTGGCAAAGTTTCTAGCGACGATCAAGAGGGCATAGGTGAGCTTTTCAATTTTTAAGTACATGGTCTCGGCTCCCATTAGGACTTTGCTGACATATTATACTAGGTTTTTTATTTTGTTCTCTTCTCAGATAAGCATTGCACTTATTGCTATTGGCGAAATAGAAAGGTATACGATGAGCTCCTCGCCCATAATAGGTACTATAAGCAAAAGAGGTGAGCCAAGATACTTCTTCAGCTATTGGGATGTTGCCTCAAATTCATCATTCCACTAGAAAGATCTTGAAGAATGGTAGGCATTTGTCATCTAATTTGGAGACGAATCTATTAAGGCCAGTTACTCACCCAATCAATTGTTGTACTTCGTGAATATTCTTGGGTAAGCTCATTATAAACTGGGCTTGTATCCGGTTTGAGTTTGCCTCGATCTCTTGTTTGGTCACCAAAACCCCGAGGAACTTACCCGAGGAGACGCCAAAAATGCACTTGAAAGGATTTAGCATTATTTGCTGCTTTCGCAGGACGTCGATTACCTCCTCTAGGTGGGCGATGTGATCTGCACTTTTAAGGCTTTTAATGAGCATATCATCTATGTACACTTCCATTGTCTTCCCAATTAGCTCTCTGAATATTTTGTTTACCAATCTCTGGTACATTGCCCCCGTATTTTTCAATTTAAATAGCATAACTTTATAGTAGTATAGCCCTCTCTCAGTAATGAAAGAAGTTTTCTCCATGTCAGGTGGATGTATCTTGATTTGGTGATATCCAGAGAAGGCGTCCATAAAGCTGAAAAGCTCATGTTTGGAGGTGGCATCAACTATCAAGTCAATTTTTAGAAAAGGAAGACTATCTTTTGGACAAGCCTTGTTGAGGTCAGTGAAGTCAATACATACTCTCCACTTTCTCCCTTTTTGGGTAACGACAACATTGGCAAGCCAATCCGGGTAATGGGACTCTCTATTAACATTGGCCTTGATGAGTTTTGCTACCTCTTCTTCTATAACTTTCAATCATTCGGGGGCAAATTTTCTTCTTTTTTGGCAAACTAGATGATAGTCAAGATTGGTAAATAGTCTATGAGTGGCGACCTGGGGATCTATTCTTAGGACGTTACCCTGTGACCATGCAAAGACATCATAATTCTTTTTCAAAAATTCCACCATAGCACTCCGTAATTCTTAAGTTAACTATGTCCTAATCATAACATGGCGATCTAGATGGTCTAGATGAATAAAAACTGGAGTAACTTCTTCCAAAGGCTTGGTGTGCTCCGACTCTCTGGGTTCACTAGGGTAATCTTTTCCATCTTGTCTCTCAACACCTCTATCTCTGCATCGAAAATCTATGATTGCTATTGGATGCTTGGTTTAGGAGGAGATTCAATCTTTATGGCCGAGATGAAGCATTGTCTAGCTATTTTATGATCGCCCTTAACCTCACCTATCCCAGTTGAAGTGGGGAATTTCATCTTTAGGTGATAGGTTGAGGTGATCGCCCTTATTCTTTCTAGAGTTGGGTGACCTAGGATCGCATTGTAGGGCGAAGGGCAATCCACCACAATGAAATCCTGCCATACAGTGGTCTGGTGGGGCTCTATTCCCAAGGTCACTAGCAGTTTAATCCAACCAATGGGGTGCATTGTGCTTCCTACAAATCCGACCAGAGGAGTGTGAAATGGATGCAGCTTATCTAACCCAATTTTCATCTTGTCAAATGTCAAGATGAACAAGATGTCTGTCAAACTTCTGTTGTCAACTAGTATTCTCTACACGGTGAAATTGGCTATGACAGCTGAAATGACCAAGGCATCGTCATAAGGGAGGTGTAAGCCCCTCAGGTCGTCATTGGTGAAGGTAATAGGTAAGTGAGCTCCAGCTATAGGTGATGAAAGATTATAAACTACTTCCTCTGCTCGCTCATTAGTGTTTCTCGCGTGCCTTTTTCAAGACGAGCTCGAACATCCTTCTGATCTAAACCCTCTGTGGATCACTTGTATGTCCCCAATGGTTGGTTTGTTGTTGCCATATCTCCTCTCTGGTGAATCGGGAGGTGGGCGATCTGAAAAATACTTCTTTACATACCCATTTCTTGATAAAGTCAGATATATGTTCTTTTAATTGAAAACAATCTTCAGTGTTGTGCCGTGATCTTGGTGGAACTCATAATACTTGTTCTTGTTCATTTTTTGAGGATCGGTCTTGATTTTTCAAGGCCACTTGATGAAATCCTCGTGCTTGATTTCCGTGAGCACTTGGGCGATGGGAGCATTGAGAAAGGGCAATATCAACTCAGGACAGCTAGGTGGAGTGTGAGGACGCCTATGTTGGTTCGTTGCCTCGAATCTCAATCTAGCCTTTTATTCCTTGCCTCATCCCTGTAGTCCATTCGCCTGGTGTCGGGTTCCTTCTTCTTGTCATCCCTTTCTCGCCTTCTTTGTTAAGCCTCGGCCAACTCCTCCACAACAATGTACTTGTCAGCCTTGCTTTGGAGAGTTGACAAGGTTTTATGGATGTTCTTTGAGAGGGAATCAAATAATGGTCCTGAGCGAAGTCCTTCCATCATAGCCATAACCACCACCTTGTCGCTAGGATCCTCCACTTCTAGAACAACCTAGTTGAACCACTTCACATCGTCTTTCAAGTTTTTTGTCTCTTTCTGGTGAACTGTCAAGAGGTGCGAGGTATTTTTCTTCCTGATTTGGAAACTCATGAAATTAGGTTTGAACTACCTGCTCAGGTCGTTGAACGAGTCAATGGTTCCTAGAGACAACTTTCTGAATCATGACCTCACCGACCCCTTTAAGGTAGCAGAGAAGGCTTTTCACATTACTTTGTCAGAATATTCCTAGAGTGCCATTAGGCTTTCGTATGAATCCAGATGGTCAATGGGATCCATCTTCCCTTCATAGACACTGAGCAGAATAGGCACTTTGAATCTAGAGAAAACTCTGGTCTTTATTACTCTCTATGTGAACAGAGGTCTAGTCTGTTTGATCAAAGCATCCACGGTCACTGGCCCACTTACCCCTATATTGATGGCATCAATACAGGCATCGAGGTCCCTGATCTTCTGAGAGGTGGATCTATCTTGGCATCTGGGTGTTTGGTTATCTCGATGAGGTAATCTTCCTCTACTTCTAATCTTCTCGCCTTTTACTCCGGGAGTCTTACTGGATGATCGAGATTTTGATGAGGAAGAAGAGCTTTCTCATCTGGGATGGCGACTTGTGATCGATGTTGCCGATTTCTGTTCAAACGTGCTCGGCCTGTACTTTAATGGCTTTGAGATTTATCATTGCCTGAACATTGAGAGCGGCAAGATCGTTGAACTTCAAGAATGGGTACTACAGGAGGGGTTGGGGATGAGGTTTTGTATTAGGCGTGCGTTGTTTTCATTTATTATCCTTATATGCTCTACAATACCGTGCATCTCACGGTGGAGACCCTATAGATCTAAAGCTTGGATGGTATTGGCCATTGGCTGGGCTCTGTAATCCAAAGGGCTGCTAGCACTTAGTCTAGATACCAAACGATTGTGCAGGTGCATAGAATGTCTAGAACTGTCGTTCCCATAAACGACACCAAACTGTTGTAGTAGGAAATTAGGTTGAGCAACCAACAGTCAATATTGCTCTATTTACCTTGGAACTGAACCTTGGCAACAACTAGGTGACCTGCACAGTAATGAACAAACGTTATCGGCCAGGGTGAGGCCACTCAAAATCCCTTCGACATGCGAATCAGACCAAGGCGAGAATGAACTGAGCAATGAGAAATCAAAGCTGCATGTGTGTGCCAGAATTAAAATGTACCTTTTCATAATGGGGGAGCGGTTCTTTTATAGTTAGAGAATGGAGAGCCGTGTAAGAAAAGTGCGCGGCTTGATCTTCGGACGGTCAACTATGGAAGTATATCCCTGAGATATTGGAGTAAAAATAGGAGACTAACATATGGAGAATATTCCCCAATTACAGGGATTATTAAGGATAAGGAGTCTACCTGAGGACAAAGTCTCTAGGTGACCCTACATCGCCCTCGCCGTTGGGTGAGATGGAAAATGACTTGCCAGTTTGGAGCCAATTCTGGTGATCTGAACATAATGTGGCGAGATAAATAACTTGTATGGAAAGTTTTAAATTTACCCCACATCATATCCTATTTGTTTTCTACCTATATTTTTTACTCTTGGATTTATGCACCAAACAACTACAAGCTAGGACATGGATGTAAAAGAAAAAATAATTGAAAATATAGTTTAATTAAATAACTTTTTAATTAAGAGTGAAATACATTGACCACCCCTGAGGTTTCATGTTAATACACAAAGTACCCCTAGCATTTGAGAAATTACAATGACCTCCCCTGAGATTTGCATGATGTTTGAGAAATTACATTGATCACCCCTGAGGTTCCAGGTTAATACACAAAGCACCCCTAGGATGGTTAGTGTATTTAAGAAGTGCTTTGTGTATTAACCCGAAATCTCAGGAGTGGTCAGTGTATTTTAGGAGAAAAATATTATAAATTTCAAACCTCAAGGGAGGTCATTGTAATTTTTCAAATATCAGGGGTGCTTGGTGTATTAAAGGCAAACCTCATGTGAGGTCATTGTATTTCACCCTTTAATTAAATATAAAAAGTTGCAAATGGTAGTAAAACTTTAAGTAATTCATTGATCTAGGATTACTAGTATTGTAATTATTAAGTGTTGTTATTAGTTGATCTTTGCTAGAATACCGAATATATTGTGTTCAGGTCCGGTCTTGGGATAAGCCCGGCAAACCATTTGGCTTGGCAACCCCGAGCAGGGCAACCATCAGGCCCCCAAAAAATAATTTTTTTGTTTTTTGATAATGCATTAATAGTACGAGGGCAACTATATTGAGATCGTGCTAAGGCAACCCAACTTTTTAATTAAATATTTATGGTTCGTGAATGAGGTTACGGGTATCAACCAGGCCCACCCATATATAGCTCACCTTGATGTATATGTGTGGGCTTGATTTTCAAGCCGAAGGGGCGGGCAGTCCCTAACCGATCAGGCTGGCTAAATAGCTGGCCTGCCATTTTTTACACCCTTACTTATTGTCAGCTTTGTGGTTTTAGCAATAATAACCAAATAGTGAATTGCTTTAACAACAAATTAAATTGTCACCTTGTCACACATCACCACAAAATGCATGTTTGTATTGGTAACCATTGACAAAGAGCTTCTACCTAGTTTGCATCCCTGTGAATGCGCTCCACTATGTATTGAGTAACCAATGACTAGAAGGACCGTTTTTGAAAATAATTTTTTTTGGCAAGAAGTTAAGAACAAAGTTTCCCTCAGGCGAGTTTGATCAAAACAGAGTCGTTAGTCTCTATTCGAGCTAGAGATAAGCTCTTCAAGAAACAAGAAAGAGATTTGTATTCTCTATATTTTCAATGAGTAATTACAAAAGTATTTATATAGCTAATTTGGTAGTTATGTTCTTGATTAGTTGTTTCAACAAATTGATAACAACTAACTACTTTCTAACAAACCTAGCTACAACTTTTAACAGAAAGTTATCTATTTACTAACTAACTGTTTTTCTTTAACAAACTAACTATTTTGCTGACATTTTATTAACACTACTTCATTCTAATCCTTGTTGTTTTGCCAACAACATCTTCCACATAATTCTTTTTTTCCTTTTCTTCATCTGCTTTGATAATCTCTTTTGCAATTACATCTGTGACATTCCTTTTCCCATGAAATTGAACTTGGTCCTCCAAGTTCAACTATGGAAATACCTCTGTGAGAGTAGCAAGATATTCCCATGAACTTTCTTTCACAAGTAAACCTTCTCATTGGACCAACACTTGGACTTTTAGTTGATCTTCTTCTGTAACAGTTCTGCTATTCAAAATAGCCAAAGGAAAATTGGAATTTTTAATTTCATTACAAGCAAGAGCTAAATTGACAGTCATTGGGAATGGATGAACAAAAAAATGGTTTTAGTAAAGAAACATAAAATACAGGATGAAATTTGCTAGTAAAAGGAAGATCTAATTGATAAGCAACCTGCCCAATTCTGTGTGACCATAATAGTTTTTATAGAGCTTGGAATTTAGTCGTTGGGCTAAGGAATGCTTCTTGTAAGGATGTAATTTGACTGTCACCAAATCTCCCACTTGAAAAGTTAAATCCCTTCTATGAATCTATTTG
>BRYE01000006.1:9581397-9583897 GCA_030159115.1 Actinidia arguta var. hypoleuca | reverse complement strand
TGTGGTAGGTATATTGGTAACTCCGAACGGCATAACAAGAAATTTGTAATGAGCATATTTGGTTCAGAAAGTTGTTTTTTCTACATCACTCATCCTAACTTTCAATTGATGATAATCTGATCTAAGATCGGTCTTGAAGTTGATCAAACAAATCATCCACCCTTGGTAATGGATGTCATGTCCCGCAACCCACCCTATGCGGATCGTGGGTGCGCGATGGCCGATGGCTGGCCCACCAAGGCCTACGTACCTTTAACCTGTGCATGCTTATTTAAAATGATATAATTTTTTTATGAAAATAAATAAAGTGAAATGCACACAATGTATATAGAGCTTTGCCTAAGTATTTGAACTTTACATACATCCATAACTAAATTTTAGTTATACATAATCTTAAAACATAAATTAGGGTCTAGCCCATATAATACATCATAAGGCCAATGGCCACAAAACTACTATCCTTTTAGCCAACTCCTTATATGGTTCTTCAGTTTGGCTTCCTAAAAAGGTTTTCAAAAATGTAAGCTAAAGCTTAATGAATAACAGCAATGCTTGAACGTAAAATACTATGGATCATTTTCATATCGTACATATATCATTTTATAAAGTATGTGAGCATAACATAACTATTTTTGAAACATGTTTTTTCATAAACTTGAAGCTCACATAGACATGGCATAACATACATAACATATCATGAAAAATGTAATAACTCGGCATAACATAACATGATGTTCATATAGGTTGGGTGGCTCTTTAGGCCAGAGATATCTCGATTATAGAGTGGAACTTATTTTACGTCCACCATTCTACCGTTAGGACCATTAGGTTGGATTAAAGACCCACCACGGAGGACCTCGAGTGTCACTATGCATATATACTTTGAACATAATTCATTTCACATGTAAACCAATATCCATGGGTTTTCATTCATAACATAATAACATAGCATATATTTTGAAGACATGGCATTTATATTGTGAACATATCATTAATGCATGGAAAGCATAGAAAACAATTGAATATACAATAGTATGTATTGAAACCATTTGAAAATACATAATTTTGTTCATGATATCGTGTTACTCTCCTCGGTTCCCTTGGCTAGGTGCTAAACTCGGCGTTCCTACAAGTAAAGCCCATGAACATCAATACTATGTTCAATGGTAAACGAATCAAACTAATGTAACCCTCGACTTGACTTTAGGTACTCTCATTCTATGATAGGTTATGCCCCAGGACAACACCCCTAGGAATAGGTCTAAGGATCCAAAGTTTACCATTCACAAAATCTCATTTATCGTGATGAAAGTATAAGACAATTTCCTAGGTCATGATCTCAAGGCAAGATAAGAATATTGCTCCCTTAACACTAGTTCATTCATTGCATCACTTTCACCTCAAGACATTGAGTCTATATTCTAGGTCACTCTCATTTTAAAATAGACTTAAGGACCTTTAATTTGGTAGGTCGTGGGTTCAAAACACATTCCGAATGAAGAAGTTATACTTAATGAAAAAAAGACTAAAATTCTGAAAAATAATGTTGCTGGTGCAATCTTGGATCAACTTTAAACTTCAATAACTTACAGTATATAAGTAATTAGAGTGTAAACATTATGTGGTTACAAAGGTCTACGAGTCTACTTTCCAACTCTTCAAACGGTGTCTTAATCCGAATTTTATAGAGAAAATTATGGCTCTTCTACAAAATAGTATCTGGGTTGTTTAGGCAATAACGTTCGGACGCTGAGTCAGACCGCACAACAGTAGTAAATAAGTCCCAAAAATTTCCAAAAACTTTCCAAACATACTCAAACCTTTCCTCCCTTAAAGGAGTCTAAAAATTATCTTAATAGGGTCACAATAACTGTAATTTAATCCTCACAAATTACCTTAGCATGATAGATCTAAAATTAAATCAAACAAAACCCTAACATTGAAAAATGGGGAGTTTTCAACCCCACCTCCAACTCACTCAAATTAACTCCTAATATATGTTATCCAACCCAATTTGAGACTCAATAATTCTCTAAAACTAACTTTCATCACATATATACATAACTAACATACAAAGGTTTAAATTGTTTATCTCTTCCCAAGCTTTTCAAGCTCCAACAATGGCTCTCCTTATTTTTGATTAAGCTCTCCAAGCTCTCTTTCTCTCTCCTTATCCTTCTTCCTCTCTCTTCTCTTCTTCTTTTCTCTTTTTCTCCTCTCTCTCTCTCTCTCTCTCCGAATTTGGGGGGGGGAGTGTTTGTGTTTGTGGGTATACTAAATGAGCCACATTGAAAATAATCCCATGTGTCTCCTTTCAAAACCTTAGGTATACGCAACCCCTAATTGGTCACCCTAAGTGTAAAGTCAACCTTGCTCATTTTTCATTGGTCAATTTGACCCTAAATAATAGTAATAAACATTTAAAATAAAATTAAAGTATAATAAAGGTAATAACTAGGTTCGGGGTATTATAATTGATACTTGTTCTTAATGGTTACTT
>BRYE01000006.1:9568897-9571397 GCA_030159115.1 Actinidia arguta var. hypoleuca | reverse complement strand
ATTTTTATGTCATGCATTATTGTTATTCACTAAGCGTATAGCTTAAGTTTTCAAAAATAATTTTCAGAAAGCCAATCCGAGGAGCATTAGAAGGAAGTGATAGAGTTGTGGCCTTATATAGTTGTTGATGGGCTAGACCCATATTTTGGAATAACGCTATGACACGGTTAGCCATGTAACGTATGTAAGAAGTTGGTCATATTATGTATGTAAAAAGTTAAACTTAGGCACAACTCTGAATGTACTCGACACTTTATAATTTCTAGTTATTATGATGTTTTGAAATTATGTATCATTATAAATGATTATGCACAGGTGTTCAACCGGTTTAATGCATGTCGACCTCTGGTAGCTAGGTTGTCGTCCGGTCATGAGCCTTCGATATGCATAGGCCGGGTTATGGGGCATGACAGAAATAAAGGCTTATTTGATTTCAATGATTAAGATAAAAATTGTATTAAAGAAACAAAGAACAAATTAACTCAAAGAAATCATAAACACAGTATTTCTGAGATGATAGACATATTCATTGACTGATAAAATGAACAATAATTAAAAGAATTAAGTTATCTCGTTCAATCAATTTTATACTTTTGAAAGGAAATAATAGTAGTCTTAAAAAGAAGCTTACACTCATTTAAAGTAACATTTGATGTAATACCCCGAACCCATAAATTTCTTTATTCATGTCTTAAGGTAAAGATTTAATTCTATTAGGACCTAATTGTAAGTATTTTATGGTCAAAGTGGTCAAAAGTGACCAAAATAGAGGAAATGACCAATTAGGAGGAAGGTTGTAACAAGAAAAGGGTGGAGGTGGGCACATGGGATTGAATCCCATGTGTTTCTTTCAAAACACCAAGCCAAACACACACACACACAAAAATTCGGAGAGAGAGAGAGAGAGAGAGAAGAAGAAAGAAAGGAAGAAGAAGAAAGGAAGAGAAGAAGAAGCTTGGAGAGAGAGAGTTCAAATTCCAAGCCTAAGGAAGCCATTGAAAGCTCTACCAAGCTTGAGAAGGTGAGAAAAATCTATTTTTATGTATATGTATAAGTTGGAGAAATTGGGTTATACCTTAGATACCTTAGGTAAGCCCAATGTTGAGTTTAGAGGACTCCCTTAAGTCCCAATTGAAGCATATTGAAGCTCAATTCAAAGAAATTAAATGCTAGAAACAAAAATCCCAAATTTCTAAATGTTAGGGTTTTTGAAACTTTAACCTTAGATCTACCATGCTAGGGTTAGTTTTGAGGCTTGAGTTTGAGTTATTGTTGTCTCTTGAGTGTGTAGTTGAGCCATAAAAACTTTGGTGAAGTTTGGATTAAGATTGGATAAGTTTTTGACAAGTTTCGTGCCAATTCTGCTGCTGCGCGCGACTGGCGTTGGAACGCCAAGGCGTTGGAACGCCACGTTGGAACGTCCAGAGTTAGGATTTTCATTTTTGCCCAGGCGTTGGAACGCCACGTTGGAACGCCTGACGTTCGAACGCCACGTTCGAACGCCAGACCATTTTCAGCCCAGACACTGTTTTGTAAAACGGGCATAACTTTCTCTAAAAAATTCGGATTGAGACACCGTTTGAAGCGTTGGAAAATAGACTCGTAGACCTTTCTAAAAATATAAAGTTTACAATTTAATTCTATCTATATTATGAGATATTGAATTTTAAAGTCGACCTAAGATTTTACCAACAACACAATTTTCTTTAGAAATTAGTCCTTATTCAATTGAGCATAACTTATTCATTTGAGATGCGTTTCAAGCTCATGACCTACCAAATTGAAGGTCATTAAGTCTATTTTCAAATGATATTGACCTAGGAGGTATATTTATTGTCGTGAGATAAATGGGATACGATGAAGGAACTATAGACAAGTGTTGCCTTTGGCCATTAATAGTCAACCTAGGATCCTTAAACCTATTCCTAGGAGTGTCGCCCTAGGGCGTAGGTTATCCTTGAGCGGGGATACCTTTAGTCAAGTCGAGAGTTGTTATATTAGTTTTAAACCTTCTCGATCATAGTATTGACAAATTGTATCGTATGTCCTATATGTGTAGGAACGCCAAGTATAGCACTTAGCCAAGGAAACCAAGGTGAGTAACACGATGCCATGGACAAAACCTATGTATCTTCAAAAGTGTTTTCAATACGTATTATGTTATATGTAACCATTTTTCCATGCTTTCAATGCATCAATGATTATGTTCTAAATATGAATGCCATGACTTTCAAAGTATTCAATGTTACTATGCTATGTATTGAAATCCATGGATGCATGATTTACAAGAAAAGATAAGTATGTTCAAGATAAGCAAGTATAGTGACACTCGGGGTCCCCCGTGATGGGACTTTAATCTAGCCTAAGGTCCTAAGGTAGATGGGGGACATTAAATAAGTTCCATCTACACAGTGAGATATCTCTGGCCAAAAGAGCCACCCGACCTATATGGTCATCCAGTTCAGCCGAGTTGTCATAGTTTCAGTATATGATATGTACG
>BRYE01000006.1:9531397-9533897 GCA_030159115.1 Actinidia arguta var. hypoleuca | reverse complement strand
CTAGAAGGGAAGACCGGGGCCATAGAGGGACAATGGAACCCAAAGGGCGAATTGATCGTATCGAGAGGATCCTAAAAGGACTCATTTAAGTAGTCTAGGATGCTCACAATAATAACCACAATAATACAGTACAACAACCAGTGATGCCAGTGCCAGAAGCCGAGGTGATGCATCATACCATAATAAGGCTTTCAACAATTGAAGCCTCCAACTTTTCATGGAACCCCTGATCCCATGGCTGTGGAGTCTTTGCTCTTGGGAATCGAGAGGGTGTTCAAAGTCTTACCATGCACCGAAAAGCAAAAGATAATCTTTGCCACATTTACTTTTGAGGGAGCCACCTTGGTATGGTGGCAATTGAAGAAGCTATTGGAGCCAGTATGGTTGTGGCCCAGATTTTTGGAAGTGTTCAATGATAAGTATTTTTTCGAGATGGTCCGAGATTAGAAAACTATAGAATTTCTAAATTTGAAGGAAGGGAAGATGACCGTAGTGGAATATAATACCAAATTTATGGAGTTGTGTCGTTATGTCCCGCACGTAATGTCAACGAAATCTCACAAGGCAAGGAAGTTTGAAGCAGGACCACGATGGAATATACAAAACAAAGTGGACATATTAAGACTACCAACCCATCAAGAATTTCTTCAAAGATCCATAATTGTTGAAAGATCGTTAAATGAGATGTCCCAATTTTGGGAGAACAATAGGAAAAGGTCAGGAGGGAATCCTAGTAGATGACAAAGTTTGAAAAGGCAGAGTTCCAGATCTTTGAGTGGGAATTCATCGACCCCACAAGGGAATACCATAAGTCAAGAAAGTAGCAGACTCAATGAAGTACCGACATTCCTAACTTGTTATGAGTATTGCATGGGAAGTAGAGCTTGTTATGAGTGCGGCCAAGAGGTGCACCAAATTAAAAACTGTCCAAGGAGGAATAGAACACAAGGAACTGGAACATCGGCATTAGCATCAGTCCAACAACTTCCAGTTGGAATGAGGGAAAATTAACCCCGACAAGGTTGAGCTTTAGGCCTTGTACCAGGAAACACCCCCGCTACCACATCTATAGTGTCAGGTATACTCCTTGTTTGTGGTCAACCTGCACACATCCTTATTAATTTTGGTTCTACCCATTTGTTTGTTTTATATCTTTTTGCGCATTATCTGCACACCTCTCTAGTACCCCTTGAGTATGTTTTTTCAGTGTCATTGCCCTCTAGGGATACCATGTTATGCGATAGAGTTTATAATTCTTGTGAAATCTGTGTCAACGATGTGCCAATGTTCATAAATCTTGTACACTTAGAGATGAACAACTTTGATGTCATCCTAGGAATGGACTGGTTGTCTTTCTACTGTGCACTCATTGATTGAAAACTTAAACGAGTAGTGTTCTACTCTTTTGCTCATTCGGGACTAATTTTTGAAAGAGTTGGTGTCGTATCTCCTCCTTATCTCATCTCCTCTATGCAAGCACGCCGCTTGATTCAAAAAGAAAATCATGCCTTCTTGTGTAACGGTGTTGACACACGTAATTGTTCACCATCCTTAGAAGATATCCATGTTATTCGAGAATTTTTTGATTTCTTCCCTGATAAGTTGCCTAGTTCTTTGGTGGATCAGAAAATTGAGTTTTACATTGATCTAAATCTAGGTACCAGACCCATTTCTAAAGCTCCCTATCGTATGTCCCCTTTAGAATTAAAAGAATTAAAAGCTCAACTCCAAGATTTATTAGAGAAATAATTCATTCGTCCTAGCATTTCACCTTGGGATGCTCCTATAATATTTGTACGGAAGAAGGATGGAACTATGAGATTATGCATAGACTATCGAGAGTTAAATAAAATAACTATTAAGAACAAGTATCCATTGTCTAGGGTGGATGATTTGTTTGATCAACTTCAAGGCGCCCAAGTATTTTCTAAGATTGATCTCAGATCAAGTTATCATCAACTAAAAGTTAGGACGAGTGATGTAGAGAAAATAGCTTTTCGAACCATATATGACCATTATGAATTTCTTGTTATGCCATTCAGAATTACCAATGCGCTTTCCGCATTCATCGATATGATGAACTGGATGAATTTGTTATCATGTTTATTGATGATATCTTGGTGTATTCTAAGAGTTTTGAAGAACATGAACAACACTTGAAGATGGTTTTGCAAATACTACGAGATAGGAGACTGTATGCCAAGTTGAAAAAATATGAGTTTTGGCTATCAAGTGTAACATTTCTTGGGCACATTATCAATGTAAGTGGAACGCCCATTGATCCTCACAAGGTCGAAGCCATTTTGACTTGGCCGAGACTGACGAATGTAACTGAAGTCAGAAGTTCCATGGGCTTAGTTCGGTACTTTAAAAAATTTGTGAAAGACTTCTCCAAGATTACAACTCCCTTGACACAACTTACATGGAAGAACGTTCCATTTGAATGGAATGAGAAGAGAGAAAAAAGTTTTCAAATGTTGAAGAACTGATTAGTATCCAC
>BRYE01000006.1:9518897-9521397 GCA_030159115.1 Actinidia arguta var. hypoleuca | reverse complement strand
CATCAATTAAGGAGGTTAAGTATGAAATTAGAAGACTCAAATCTAAGTTAAGAATCCTTGAAATGAAAATTTCATTTCTGCCTAGTTTTGTTCTTAGGGTTCGAACGCTAGGATAGGCGTTCGAACGCTAAACCCAGAATCCTTCTTACAGTTCGAACGTTAAAGAGAGCGTTCGAACTCTACCACCTGTGGAAGATTTTATGCTCTCAGTATCTCCAACTCACATTTTGTTCTTAGGGTTCGAACGCTAAACCCAGAATCCTTCTTACAATTCGAACGTTAGAGAGAGCGTTCGAACTCTACCGCTTGTCGTCGATTTTATGCTCTCAGTATCTCTGACTCACGTTTTGTTCTTAGCGTTCGAACTCTAATAAGGGCGTTCGAACGCCAACAGTATAAAATAAAAAATAAAAAAAGAAACACCAGATTAAAAACAGGCGAGCCACATGGGATTATTTCCCATGTGTCTCAGCAAATATACCCACCTACCCACACATTCGGAGAGAGAAGAAAGAGAAAAGAGAAAGAGAAGAGAGAGAGAGAGAGAGAGAGAAGAAAGAAAGGAAGAAGAAGGAAGGAAGAGAAGGAGAAGCTTGGAGAGAGTCCAAAATCCAAGCCTAAGGAAGTCATTGAAAGCTCTACCAAACTTGAGGAGGTGAGAAAAATCTATTTTTCTATGTATATGTATGTTAGGGTTTTTAGTTTTGATTTCAAAACTAGATCTACCATGTTAGGGCTAAAATGAAGGCTTAATTTTGAGATATTGTAGCACTAGTAGGTCATTTATAGTAGTCCCAAAGTATTAAAAAGATTGGATTAGATTTAGATTAAGTTTTGGCAATTTTTCAAAAACTAGTTACTATTCCTGCGACTCCACGCAGCCAGGGTTCGAATGGTCTAGACTTTTGACCTTAACGTTCGAATGCCACTTCTAGAACACTTTTAACGTTCGGACGGTAGTCACTTTAGCCTTAGAGTTCGAACGCTAAGCCAAGAGTTCGAACGCACAGAGAAGGGAAGCTTAAGTATTTAGCCTTAGAGTTCAAACGCCTCTGTGCGGCGTTCGAATGGACAGAGTGAAAACCCAATATTTAGCCTGAGCGTTCGAACGCCAAAACCAGAGTTCGAACTCCAAGACCAATTTCAGACAGTTATGGACCCTTTTCTTTTAAAACTCCACAATCATAGCCATAGTATGTTAAGCCCTTCAACTACTTAATAGAGGACTTAGGTCTACGTTTAAGGGTTTTGATTTAGAACAAAAGTGTCCAAGGTAAACGGAGAGTAGTATTACTTTACGTCAATTAATACCGTGTTACTATACCTAGCCATTGACGTTTCTATCCCTTACATGTAGGGACACATGACGTAGCATCTAGCCAAGAAAACCCAGGTGAGTAACATGATGCCATGGACAAAACCTATGTATCTTCAAAAGTATTTTCAATACGTATTATGTTATACGTAATCGTTTTTCTATGCTTTTAATGCATCAATGATTATATTCTAAATATGAATGCCATGTCTTTCAAAGTACGCAATGTTACTATGCTATGTATTGAAATCCATCGATGCATGATTTACAAGAAAAACTAAGTATGTTCAAGATAAGCAAGTATAGTGACACTCGGGGTCCCCCGTGGTGGGACTTTAATCTAGCCTAAGGTCCTAAAGTAGATGGGGGACATAAAATAAGTTTCATCTACAAAGTGAGATATCTCTGGCCAAAAGAGCCACCCGACCTATATGGTCATCCAGTTCAGCCGAGTTGTCATAGTTTCAGTATATGATATGTACGAGTACAAAAGCAAGTATGCCAAGATTCTGTGAGCTTCAAGTTTATGAAAGTTTATGTTTTCAGAAAAGATATGTATGCTCACATGTTTAAGTTAAATGATATAAGTATGTTACGAAATAATCCATGGTATTTTATGTTCATTCATCTGTTGTTAATCACTAAGCTTTTAGCTTACGTTTTCGAAAACCTTTTCAGGAGACCAGTCCGAGGAGCAATAAGAAGAAGATAGCAAGTAGACTTTAGTTTTGTGGCCAATGGCCTTACGTTGTTTTGTAAGGGCTAGACCCTATATTATATAGTGATGTACGGCCATGTCATGCATAACTTAATTTGGCCATGTGATGTATGTAGAAAGTTTAAAACTTAGGCACAACTCTGTATACAGTGTGCACACTCTACTTTATTATTTTTAGGATTATGACGCTTTCGAAAAAGAAAAATTATACCAATTGGAATGAGTATGCACAGGTTAAAGATAAGTAGGCCTTGGCGGCAAGCCGCCGATCGGTGACGTACCGTCAATCTACATAGACCGGGTTGCGGGGCGTTACAGAGTGGTATCAGAGCAACAGGTTGACACAATAAGATTGAGTCACGTATAGACAGACCCCTAAGATTTTATTAAGTTTACTTTATATGCCATATGAGTTATGACTATGATAAACGTCTAAATGCTTGCTATACTTGTAGAAGTTATGCTGC
>BRYE01000006.1:9513897-9516397 GCA_030159115.1 Actinidia arguta var. hypoleuca | reverse complement strand
ATGCAACATGGGAAGGTGATTGCCTACGCCTCGAGATAGTTGAGACCACATAAGAAGAATTACCCAACTCACGACCTAGAGCTAGCTGCAGTAGTGTTCGCTTTGAAGATTTGACGCCATTACCTATACGGAGTGACATGTGAAATTTTCACCGACCAAAAGAGTTTGAAGTACCTAAATACCCAAAAAGAGCTGAACATAAGACAACGCATATGGCTTGAATTGATCAAGGACTATGATATTATTATTCAGTATCATCCGAGTAAAGCTAACGACGTAGCAGACGCATTGAGCCGAAAATCAACCGCCAACCTAGCATGTTTGGTTACCTCACAAGCACCATTATTCGTTGAGTTGGAGAGAGCAGAAATTGAAATTGTTGCATCGGACGCCAACGCAATATTTACCGCTATGATTGCTCAACTGACGTTGATGGAAGTTGTGAAACTACGACAACCAGAAGACCCTCACTTGTGGAAAATTTACGAGGAGATGATTGAAAACCTGAAGCCAGACTTTACCTTACAAGATGGAGCACTTAAGTTTCAAGGTCGCTTATGCGTTCCAGACATACCAGAGATCAGAAGACAAGTTTTAGAAGAAGCTCACAGTACCAAGTTCACGATGCATCCAGGAGGAACGAAGATGTATAAAGATTTGAAAGAAACGTTTTGGTGGCCGGGAATGAAGAAAGAAATAGCTAAGTTTGTGTCACAATGCCTACCATGTCAGCAAGTCAAAGCAGAACACCAAAAGCCAGCGGGACCGCTACAATCGCTACCAATACCAGAATGGAAATGGGAGCACATTACGATGGATTTTTTCGTCGGACTACCGAACTCGCCAAGGGGTTGTAATGTCATTTGGGTCATTGTAGACTGCCTCACCAAGTCAGCACATTTTCTACCAGTAAAGACCACGTATTCATTGCCAAAGTATGTGAATCTCTACATCGCAAAAATCATTCGACTTCACGATATGCCTGTTTCTATAGTGTCGGATCGAGATCCGAGGTTCTTGTCAAAGTTTTGGAAAAATTTGCAACGAGCATTCGGCACTGAGCTGAACTTTAGCACCGCTTTCCACCCGCAGACTGATGGACAATCCGAGAGGACTATCCAGACCTTAGAGGATATGCTACGCTTATGTGTTCTCGATTTTCAAGGAAATTAGGAAACTCATTTGCCACTCGTGGAGTTTGCTTACAACAACAGTTTTCACGCAAGTATCGGAATGGCTCCTTATGAAGCATTATATGGGAGAAAATGTAGGTCGCCAGTCTGTTGGACCGAAGTGGGAGCACGACAAATTCTAGGACCCGAAATCGTTCAACTGACCACCGACAAGATCAAAGTGATTCAGTAGAGATTGCAAACCGCCCAAAGTCGACAAAAGAGTTACGCAGACATACGGAGACGAGAGTTCGAGTTCGAGAAGGGGGATCATGTATTTTTGAAAGTGTCTCCTTCCAAAGGTGTTTATCGTTTTGGAAAAAGGGGAAAGTTGAAGCCAAGGTACATTGGACCATTTGAAGTTCTACAATGAATCGGACCAGTCGCTTATCGTATCGCTCTTCCACCGGAGCTTTCACAAGTTCACGATGTCTTTCACGTCTCAATGTTACGGAAGTATGTTCATGACCCCACGCATGTGATAGACCACTATCCTCTAGAAGTGAGCGAAGACTTAAGCTATGCCGAAAGACCAATCGAGATTGTTGATCGTCGTGACCAAGTTTTTAGGAACAAAGTCATTCCCTTAGTACGAGTGTTATGGCAAAACCATACGTGGGAAGAATCAACTTGGGAACGAGAAGATGAAATCCGAGAACGATATCCATTTCTATTTGAATGAACATTACAATAAGTCGAGGTATGCAGCTTTTCTAATTTACAGTAACGGTATTTTGTTGAATCTTAATCTACCATTCTGATAATGTCGTTTGGCCAAGCATTTCGGGAAGGCCGATTTATCTAGGTTAATATTAATCGAGACTCCATGTTGTAGGCTGCCCACTGAGAGGGTAGTAGAGGCAGTCGCAACAGAAGAGTTAACCTGTAATCAGACATATTAAGGATCACGAGATAGATAATTGATTGCGCGAAGAATGTTATCAGAGTAGCGCAACGGAAGCGTGATGAAGCTATGAAGATCGTAAGTCGAATACGGAGTAAACAATATAGATTATGACATTAGCCAAGTTTGAGGACAACCTTTTATAAAGGGGGGAGAATGTAACACCCCGAATCCATTAAATTCGTTGAATACATAAACCATGATCGTTACATCAATTAAGGAGGTTAAGTATGAAATTAGAAGACTCAAATCTAAGTTAAGAATCCTTGAAGCGAAAATTTCATTGCTGCCCAGTTTTGTTCTTAGGGTTCGAACGCTAGGATAGGCGTTCCAACGCTAAATCCAGAATCCTTCTTACAATTCGAACGTTAAAGAGAGCGTTCGAACTCTACCACCTGTGGAAGATTTTATGCTCTCAGTATCT
>BRYE01000006.1:9501397-9503897 GCA_030159115.1 Actinidia arguta var. hypoleuca | reverse complement strand
TTCTATCTTATAGTTATTATGACATCCTACAACTATGTATCATTATAAATGATTATGCACAGGTGTTCAACCAATTTCAATTACGTCAGACTCTGGTAGCTAGGTTGTCGGGCGATCACGTGCCCTCGATTCGCTTAGGCCGGGTTACGGGGCGTGATGAAATGGATATTTAGAAATAAACTTGATGAATCCGGAATCATTGTTATAAATAAATCTAGGTTTGTTGCATAAGGATATAGGCAAGAGGAAAGAATAGATTTTGATGAATCATTTGCTCCTGTATCTCGATTAGAGACTATACGAATGCTACTTGCTTTTGCATGCTATATTAACTTTAAACTATATTAAATGGATGTAAAGAATGTATTTTTAAACGGATACATTACTGAGGAGGTATATGTGGCACAACCTCTGGGCTTTGAGAATCATGAATTACCAAACCAACTCTCAAAAACGCTCTATGGGTTAAAGCAAGCTCCAAGAGCTTAGTATGAAAGACTAAGCAAATTTCTAAATAAAAATAACTTTGCTAGAGAAAAAATAGATAACACTCTATTCATAAAAATAAAAAATAAGGACATGCTTATTGTGCAAATATATGTAGATGACATTATATTTGGTGCTAATAATAATATTATGTACAAGAAATTTGCTAAGTGTATGCAAGGTGAATTCGAAATGAGCATGATGGGTGAGCTCAACTTCTTCCTTAGATTACAAATCAAGCAATCAAGTGAGGGGACGTTCATAGACCAAACAAAGTATTGAAAAGAATTACTCAAACAATTTGGCATCATGGGAGCAAAGCCGTTTGCTACACCCATGAACACCTACATAAAGCTTGACAAGGATGGAAATGGAAAAAATGTGGATGAAAAGCTCTATTGAGATATGATTGGATCCCTACTATATTTAACAACAAGTAAGTCCGATATCATGTTTAGTGTATACCTATGTGCTAGATTTCAATCATGTCCTAAGGAATCACATTTAATGTCCGTAAAATGTATATTTAGATATCTTATAGAGGCACATGACTTAGGCATATTTTATCCAAGAAGAGTTGCTTCTGATTTAAAAGGATATTCCGATGTGGACTATGCGGGATGTAAAATAGATCGTAAGAGTACAAGTGGTAATTGTCAATTTCTAGGACAATCTCTAGTTTCTTGGTTCATGAAATAAAATTTTGTTCAACTATCAACCGCGAAGGCCGAATATGTAGCCGCCGAAAGTTGTTGTGCTCAAGTGCTTTGGATAAAATAGTAAATGGGGGATTATGGTTTATATATTGATCATATTCCTATCAATTGTGATAACACAAGTGCTATAAATTTATCTAAGAATCCAATACAACATTCAAGAATAAAACACATTGAGATTCGACATCATTTTCTAAGAGATTACATCCAAAAAGGGAATATTGAACTTATATATATACACACCGACAAAATCCCTTGATGAGGAAAGATTTTGTTTCATTAGACGTGAGCTTGGTATATCACAACCAATGTAAAAATATTTTGGATTCTTAGTAAAATTCATATTACTTAAGTTAGATGGGATTGAAAAGGAATAATCTATATCAAAATTTATTCTATACAAAAGTAAAACTCCAACAAAATAAACATGGATCAATTTTTTTTAAATGTTACGAGTGATTGATTTTAATCCTTTGAGTTGAGAAATGTGTGCATAAAAGTATGAAATTTTGATGTACAAATAAATGATCAAAAAAATCATGTCCTACGCATGTTTTATATCAATTGTGACTTATAAAAATAATCAAAAAAGGCTTATAAAAGTTCTAACATACTACAGAAACTTCGGCTGACCGAATCTAAAATTTAGTCGACCGAATGGCCAACTTTGGTTGACTGAAGTTCCTGCACTGGCAGAGACTTCAAGTGTCACATATGTTTTAAAGATAAATATTAAATGGAGTATTAAAAAATTTCTATCTTCTACTCTCTCTTTTAACTTAAAATCCCTTTACTCTAAATAGAAACCCTAAACTTATCAAATTCCTTAGAGAGCTTTACAAAATTAGGGTTTTTCAAATTCCGCTCAAATCATTCATCTATCTAAAAGTTCAATTGACAAAACTAGGAGTTCGACGACCGAATCTACAACTTCGATCGACCGAAGTTGTTACCCTCACGAGAGAAGAGAAAGAGAAAGAGTTTAAGTCTTTTCAAATTTTAAACCTATGTAACTTATAAACTCCTAAAGTCATATATCTTCACTCTATTTCTATAAATAAATCCAATACTTATTCTCTTTCACCATCCCATCCCATCCATAAAAACCCTAGACCCTTAAAAACTCAAACACTCTCAGCCATGGTGAGAACTAAACATGCTTCAAATGACCCGAGGGGTGAGGACACCAACCTATCAGAACCAGAGATGGTCTTCAAGCCAAGGATATTCAAATCTATAGACGTCCAAAAGACGTGGCTTCCTAAATTCAAAGATGGCGATCATCATGAGATGAGAAT
>BRYE01000006.1:9441397-9446397 GCA_030159115.1 Actinidia arguta var. hypoleuca | reverse complement strand
ATGCTTGAGGCTTAAGGCTCCAGATGAAAGATTATAGAGTTGAGATAAAAATTCCCAAATTTAGGAATGCTAGGACTTTTGAGAGTAAAACTTAGATTCCTCTTGTTCCATTTGCTTAATTTCTCTCCATTTGAGTTATTATTGCCTTTTGGGTGTATATTTGAACCCTAGAAATTTTGGTGAAGTTTGATGTTAATTTGGGGTTGGAGAGCTTGAACTAAGAGAGACCATATTTGAGCCAAGGAAAGTTCTTGATGTTCGAACACCAAAAGTGGACGTTCAAACGCCCAACGTTCGAATGCTGCCTAGAGCCGTTCAAACGGTAAGTTGAGTCTCTAGTTGTTTGAACGCCGGGGTGGACGTTCGAATGCCAAGACCTATTTTGCATCAAATAAGTCTTTGGATGTTCGAACTCTCGACATTCAAACGCTAGGGGTGGACGTTCGAATGCCCAAGCCCGTGACACATAGATTGTCTTTGGACGTTCGAATGCTAGGAAAACCATTCGAATGTCAGGCCAATTTTTAGACTATTTGACCTTTTTCCTTTAAGACATTGTGGTGTTTTGATGAATGGTTAGTTTGGGACCCTCAGACCTATTCCTAAGGATGTTGACCTATAGCGAGTGCACCTTGGGTCGAGTCGGGAGTTTTGTAATAGTTTTGATTCTTTTTATTCTCGTATTATTGAGCATAGTATTGACGTTTTTATACCTTACATGTAGGAATACGTTGCTTAGCACCCATTCAAGAGAATCGAGGTTAGTAACACGATGCCATGAACAAAATTCTATGTACTTTCCAAATATTTTCTATGTAAACTATTATGCATGCAAACATTTTACTTATTTTTAATGCATAAATGATTATGTTTCGCTATAACTATCATGACTTTTAAACGCACGGTAATGATTGTTTGTTATGAATGTAAACCCTATGGATGAATGCTTTTACATGAAAGAGTGATAGAATTTCAATGCATAGCAAAGAATTTTTATGTATAGCGTTAAATCGGGGTCTTCTCATTTTGAGACCTTAATCTAATCCAATAGTTCTACGATAGGGGACGTGAAATAAACGATCTATGTTGGAAGACGTCCATGGCTTAAAGAGCACCCCGTGACCTATATGGTTACTATGTCATGTGACTGAAAGATTACTATGCCGAGTTGTTGTACCTTATGTACTTACAACTTTATGTTCATGAAAGATTTCAATCTATATGATGTTTACGCTCATGGAAGATTTTAAGCTATGTTATGTTTACGTTCATGAAAGTTTTCAAGTTATGTTATGTTTACATGATGGTTCCAAACGAAATATGCATATTGTACAAATGATCCATGGTATTTTCACGTTCATGCATTGTTATTCACTAAGCAATTAGTTTATATTTTTTAAAACAAATTTCAAGAAGTCAATCCGAGAAGCCATAGAAGGAAGTGACAATGAAGACTATAGTTTTGTGTTCCAAGGGCCTTATGATGTTTTGTAGACGGGTTAGACCCCATATTTTGTATCAATGTTATGATACTGTCGTGGTAGCCTCAAGAAGGCCATGTACATATATAAAACTTAGGCACAATTCTGTAATATCAACCACATTTTTACTTTTTCGTATGATGACGTTTTTATAAATTTTGTATCATTACAAATGATTATGTACAGGTGTTCAACCGGTTTAATATATGTCAGCCTTGGTAGCCAGGCTACAAGCCGGTCACGAGCCTTCGATACGCATATGCCCCGCGGGGCGTGACACTGTCAATGGCTTATACTTAGCCTATTGAGGCATTATTTTGGGTATTGAACGCTTGATTGAAAACTTGGTTTAAATGAAAAATCAAAAGTTCTACGACCTATAAATGTTCTGTTTTCTACAATGACTTCCCGACCTACCAATAGTTATTTTTTTCTACTGGTAATTTTCTTATTTCTGAAGCTAGAAGTTGATTGCCCGACCTACCGATAGTACTTTTTTCCACTACCGGTAGTGATTATTCGTATTTAGTTACTGGAACTGTAATGTTTTGAAAATTATTTATTTTGGGTTTGGACTTGGGCCATAAATATCTATTTAATCGTATTGTTGTTTGGCCATGGGCCAAATAGGTTATGATTAATTATTGTTGGGCTAGGCCCATTACTTGTTAAATTATTTATGGGCTATAGGCCCATTGGAATTAAATGGAAGGTGTAGATGTGTTGTGTGTGAGTGTGATACACCGTAGCATAACCCTTGGGAAACTTCTTTCATACACTTCCTTTCCCCTCAATCAGCCATCCCTCCTCTCTTCTCTCTCTCTCCCATCACTCTCTTCTCTCTCTCACCTTTCTCTTTCTCTCTCTCTCTCTCTAAGAGAAGCTACGGCCAAAATCGCATTTTCCGGCCACCTTCCGTCGACATCCGACCTTCGCTCAAAGCACGAAAGTTGACCGTCTCGCCGAGCTCTTCGATTCCATCCGAGTGGAATTTCAATAGGACTACGTTTGGGTCTCCATTTTTCCAAAAATCCACCATTTGTCAAGAGGTAGATTAATCTTGTGTTAATGCCCTATTCTCTCTATTTTTATGATTTTAGGATGTGTTTGATTGTTGGAATAACATGTTGTGAGTATTTGTTATTATGAAAACCTAGAAAATCTCATGTTTAGGTGATCCATAATATTGCGTGAATAACGCGTACCATGTGTTTGATAAAATATTTGTGAGAACATTGGATTTATATGTTTATGTGATTTGGTGGTTATTTAGATTATTGGAATTTAAATATTGATATGTTGTGAATTTTAAATGAATATATTGTTCATTGTATATGTATATATATATATATATGCATATATATACATTATGTTTTAAGTATTGGATTAATGATTTTGGCATTGAGCATGACCATATCATAGCATCTTTGTGGCCTTGTCAGCTTATGCACGGCATTGGGATGGATACATTTATGGATGGTACTCCCTTAGGGAGGGGTACTAAGGATGAAAATTCCGGATGTGGGTGTGGTGGTGAGGAAAAGGGCGGATGGCTCCCTAATAAACATTCACTCCAATCATACTCGGTTAGCTCCCGGGGATTGGTTTTATCTACGCTCCTTGTGTGGGTGGCTCACAATCCGGTGTTGAGAGTGTGTGTGCATTGGGATGGGCATTGTTGCATTTAAGCCATTGAATTGGTTTTATTGCCTTGGTGGCATCATCATTGCACTTCATTTCATTTTCATGAATTTAGAGATAGTATGACATTTTCACAATATTTTTCTACTAAGCCGTCGTGCTAATCAAACAAAATAAAATCACTTTCAGGTAAAAAGGATAAGGGCAAGAGCCCGACTTGATTTGACCGTATTCGGGTCTTTTTGAAGACTTTCTCGAAGACATAGCTTCATTGGATATTTTGTGTATTTAGAGTGAAGACATGTAATTCTTTTGGGTAATTTAGAACCTTAGAATAGGTTTAAATTACATTTGTTACATGTATTCATTATTGGGCACGTGTTAGCCCCTTTTTATTTCAAATATGTAAAAGAAACTATTTTGATGTTAATCTCATTTGGGCAAAGGTTTAGCCCTTCAAAAATTAGTATTTTGTGTCAAACATTGACTTTTCAACGGGTGTCTATGTAGGACAATCCCTTTAAATTCCGCACTTTTGATTGGTCCACGTAGGACCTTTCTCCGTATCTTTGACTAGTTGACCTCGCACCCGTGGTTTGGTTTTCGGGGCACGACAGATTGGTATCAGACCGAACCAGGTTGGAATACCTTGGTACTATGGGGTCTTAGTGGTCTATTTATTTTCGCATGTGCATGTGTGTTGCATTACGGTCAGAACAAGATGAGTTGATAAGTGAACATGAATATATATATAATTTTTCTAGTGTTTAATTTTATCGATTTGTATTTAGCCTCTAACTCGACAAGACTAGAAGGTATATATATGAGGGTTTCCTTGCTTGGATTATTCGCTCGACGTACTAAGTCTCGTTTGATTAGGTGTTGGATATCGATTGGTGACGTTATTCACGATTGTCGGACGTTGTGTTGATACGACGAAAAGCATGTTTACTTGTTAAGTATTTCATAACTTCGATGTTGAGTGCTTGTTGATTATGTGTTATACGCCTATGTGATTATAAAATGAAGTTGCATAAGTGCCTTATACATGTGATTAATTCGATTTTATGTTAGTACTTGGTAGAAAATTATGCCACAATTGATAGGCTAGGAAGTTATAGACTTATCTTCTTTAGAATTCTAGTATTTTGAGTACTGACATTTGGTGTCGACACCTCTTCCTTCAAAATTTTGATTTTTGAGTACTGACATTTGGTGTCGACACTAGTGTCGACACTTCTTCCTTCAAAATTTTGATTTTTGAGTATTGACATTTGGTGTCGACACTGGTGTCGACACTTCTCCCTTCAAAAATTTGATTTTTGAGTACTGACATTTGGTGTCGACACCTCTTCCTCCAGAATTTTGGTTTTTGGTTACTGACATTTGGTGTCGACACTTCCTTACTTGGTGTCGACACATAAAAAAAAAAAAAAAAAATTGCTACTGACATTTGGTGTCGACACTGGTGTCGACACCTCTTCCCCCCCAAAAAAAAAAATTTTTAAAAAAAAAAAAAAAAAATTTTTTTTTGCTTCTGACATTTGGTGTCGACACTGGTGTCGACACCTCTTCCTGCAGATTTTTGGTTTTGGGCTACTGACGTTTGGTGTCGACACCTCTGTACTAGGGGTCGACACATCTTTCCAGAACGCATTTAATCATCTTTTTGGATAATTTAAGCGTTGAACCGACTTTCTTCTTCCACGATATGAGTTATGGGACGCAATGTTTAAGTTCGGCACATTTAGTAAACATGTTAACTACTAATAGACTGTGTTATTATCATCGAAATCGAGGGTTGGTTCAACACATATGATGAATAAATTGTAATATTTTGTGTCAATCCCGTGATAGTAGTTAAACCTTTTGGTGTGG
>BRYE01000006.1:9428897-9431397 GCA_030159115.1 Actinidia arguta var. hypoleuca | reverse complement strand
AACTCTAACTCTTGTCTCCTAACATCTGCATAGCTCTTTTGGCGACTCTAGGCAGCTTGTAATCTCTGTTGAATCACTTTTATCTTGTCGGTGGTCAGCTAAACAATCTCTGTTCCCAAAATTTTCCATTCCCCTACTTCGGTCTAGCATACGGGCGACTTACATTTCCTTCCATAGAGTGCTTCATATAGTGCCATTATGATACTTGCGTGAAAACTATTGTTGTAAGCGAACTCCATGAGTGGCAAGTGTGCTTCCCAATTTCCTTGGAAATTGAGAATGCATAGTCACAACATGTCTTCTAAAGTCTGGATGGTTCTCTCTGCCTGTCCGTCTGTCTGCGGATGAAAAACGGTGCTAAAATTCAGCTCAGTGCCCAAAGCTCTTTGCAAACTTTTTCAAAACTTCGACGTAAATCTCAGATCTCGATCCGACACTATCGAAATAGGCGTACCATGAAGTCGTATAATTTCTGCAATATAGAGATTTGCATACTTCGACAATGAATTTGTAGTCTTTACTAGCAAGAAATGTGCTGACTTGGTGAGACAGTCTACAATAACCCAAATGGCATTACAGCCCCTTGGCGAGTTCGGCAATCCCACGACAAAATCCATGGTGATGTGCTGCCATTTCTATTCTGGTATCTGTAAAGACTGTAGTAATCCCGTCGGTCTTTGATATTCTGCTTTAACTTGCTGGCATTATAGGTATTGTGACATGAATTCTGCTATCTCCTTTTTCATTCCCGACCACCAAAACATTTTCTCCAAATCTCAGTACATTTTTGTTCCTCTTGGGTGTATCGTGAACTTCGTGTTGTGGGCTTCCTCCAAAACCTGTCTTTTAATCTCAGATATGTTTGGAACACACAAACGACTTCGAAACCTAAGTGCTCCATCTCGTAATGTGAAGTTAGGCTTTGGATTTACCTCCATCTCATTATAAATCTTCCACAAATATAGATCTTATGCTTGTCGATGTTTCACGACTTCTATTAATGTTGGTTGGGCAATTATGGCGGTAAGCATTACGTTGGTGTCCGATGCAACCACTTCGATATCTGCTCTCTCTAGCTCAACGAACAAGGGTATCTGCAACGTAATTAGGCACACTAGATTGACTATCAACTTCCGGCTTAAAGCGTCGGCTATAACGTTGGCCTTTCCTGGGTTACACTGACTGAGAATATCGTAATCTTTTATCAATTTTAGCCATCTACGCTGTCTCATGTTCAGCTCCTTTTGCGTGAAAAGTATTTCAAACTCTTGTGGTTAGTGAATACCTTGCACGTAACTCCATACAAGTAATGGCACTAAATCTTCAAAACGAATACCACTACAGCTAGTTGTAGATCGTGAGTTGGGTAGTTCTTCTCATGTGGTCTTAACTATCTTGAGTCGTAAGCAATCACTTTCCCATGTTGCATCAAAACGCATCCTAACCCTCAATGTAAAGCATTGCTATAGATCGTAAAACTGTCGATTTCGGAAGGCAAAGCTAAAATTGGTGCAGACACTAACCGTTTATTCAATATTTAAAAACTCTTCTCTCGCTTCTTATTCCATTTGAATGGAACATTCTTCCGCGTAAGTTGTGTCAAAAGTATTGCAATTCTGGAGAAATCCTTCACAAATCTCCAATAGTACCCAACCAAACCCATGAAGCTTCTAACTCTATCACATTTGTTGGTCTCGTCCAATTCACAATGGTTTCGATCTTATGAGGATCAACGAACACTCCATCCACACTGATGATATGTTTGAGAAACGTTACGCTTGGTAGCCAAAACTCACACTTTTTTAGTTTGGCATACAACTTCTGATTTTGCAATGTTTACAGAACTATCCTCAAGTGTTGTCATGTTCTGCAAAATTTTTAGAATACACCAATATGTCATCAATAAACACAATGACAAACTCATTAAGAAAGGGTTTGAATACCCGATTCATCAAATCCATGAATGCGGCAGGCGAATTGGTAACTCCAAACGGCATAACAAGGAATTCATAATGACCATATCTGGTTCGAAAAGCTGTCTTTTTTATGTCGCTCGCTTTAACTTTCAGTTGATGATACGTGGACCTTAGATCGATTTTAGAGAATACTTTGGTGCCCTGAAACTGATCAAATAAATCATCTACCCTTGGCAATGGGTACTTGTTCTTAATGGTAACCTTGTTCAATTCTCGATAATCTATGCATAATCTCATCGTTCCATCCTTCTTCTGTACAAACAACACAGGAGCACCCCAAGGTGAAATGTTAGGACGAATGAAACTTTTTTTCCAACAAGTCTTGGAGTTAAACCTTCAATTCCTTCAACTCTAAAGGAGACATACGATAAGGAGTTTCAGAAATAGGTTTAGTACTTGGATTTAGATCTATGTAAAACTCAATCTCTAGATCCACTAAGGAACCAGGTAAATCATCAGGGAAAACATCAAAAAACTCATTAACAACATGAAAGTCCTCTAAAGACAATGGAAGGACATGTGTC
>BRYE01000006.1:9421397-9423897 GCA_030159115.1 Actinidia arguta var. hypoleuca | reverse complement strand
GCTGCACCACTCTAATAATATTATTTTATTATAGACTTTATACGAATAATTTCACATTCATGAGGTTAAGGTTCCATCCGGTCGAATTTTTATCTTTTCAAAACACTCACTCTATTACCAATGACGTCGAGTACCAAACTCGTCTATTCAATTTAATTCTCAAATCAGCGTCTTAATAAGATATCGTGTATCGGCATATTCATAACACTCCTCTATAAATTTTTGACTATAATATACTAATTAATCAAATTATGGTGTACTTGAATACAATCATCTCACTTTTAAAAATTTTGTCTTGAAAATTTACTATACTTTTGATCCAAGTTCCTAGAAAATGCTTAAGCGCACTGAAGTTGATCAACAATTCTTCCACTCTTGGCAATGGATACTTGTTCTTAATTTTGATTTTATCCAATTCTCAATTCGCCAAGGAACCAGGTAGCTCATCAAGAAAGACATCGGAAATATCCCTAACAACATGAATATCTCATAAGGACATGTGCAGGTTGACCACAAATAGCGAGTATACCTGACACTTTTGAAGTGATGGCTGGGGTGTTTCCTGGTACAAGTGCAAAAACTCGGCCTTGCCGCGATTGATTATCATATCCCTCCTTTCGACTGGAGGTCGTTGTACTGCGTTTGATGCTGACATTCCCGCCCCTTGTGCTCCATTCTTTTTCAGACAATCTTTAACTTGGCCACACCTGTAACAAGCCGTGCTTCCCTTACGACATGCGCCCCAATGCTTCTTCTGATAATTTGGGCAAGTTGGTACTTCATTATACATGATGCTTCTTAGGTGCCTGGTGTTTTTCCATGAGGTTGATGGATTTTCACTTGAAGATCCGAAACTTTACCATTTTGAATTTTGTCCTCTGCTTGGACTTCCTCTAGACCACTTTTTATTGCTCTTCCAGTATTGGGACATCTCGTTCAATGCTCTCTCGGCAATTATTGCTCGTTTAAAGAACTCTTGATGGGTTGTTAGTCATAATATATCTATTTTGTTGTGGATATTCTCCCGTAGCCTTGCTTCAAACTTCCTCGCCTTGTGATATTCCTACAATACAATATGCGGGGCATATCGTGATAACTCCATGAACTTGGCATTGTACTCTACTACAGTCATATTTTCTTGTGCCAAATTAAGAAATTCAGTAGTTTTCTGATCCCTGACAGTCATGGGAAAATACTCTTCGTTAAACACTTTTGAAAACCTAGGCCACATCCATAATGGTTCCAACGGCTTTTTCAATTACCACCAAACTAGTGCGGCTCCCTCAAAAGTAAAGGTGGCAAAGATCACCTTCTATTCATTAGTGCAAGGTAGGACTTTGAACACCCTCTTAATTCCCAAACCTACTTAATTGTGGTACAATTATCTACCTCTACTCTTGGCACTAGAATTTTATCTAGACATGACTCGATCTTATGGTGTCAACCTATACCTCTGATACAACTCTGTCACACCCACAAATCTGCCTATGCGGATCAAAGGCTCGTGATCGACTGGTAGCCTAGCTATCGGAGGTCGACATGCATTAAACCGGTTGAACACCTGTGCATAATCATTTACAATGATACATAATTGCAGAAACTTCATAATAACTGGAAATTATAAAATGTCGAGTACATTCAAAACTTATTACATACATTACATGGCCAACTGTGTCACAGCATTACTCCAAACTATGGGTATAGCCCATTAACAACTACCTATGGCCCTTGAGCTATAACTTTGTCACTTCCTTCTAATGCACTTGGGATTGGCTTCCTAAAAATTATTTTTGAAAACTTAAGTTATATGCTTAGTGAATAACAATAATGCATGAATGTAAAAATACCATGGATCATTAGCATAACGTATATATCTCGTATGAAACCCTAATGTAAACATAACATAGCTTTTTTTTTTTGAAAACTTGAAACTTTCATAAACTTGAAGCTAGTGTATACATACCATAGTTTGAAACTTTCATAATCGTGAACATAGCATAGCTTGAAACTTTCATAATCGTAAATATAGCATAGCTTGAAACCTTTCATAATTGTAAAGCTACTAGTAATTGCCCGTGCCCACGGGCACTACGCATACACAAAAAAAAACTTGGAAGACGTAGGGAGAATGTATAATAGGTTAACGAATGATTGACAATGAAATCGCATTGAAAACGAAACCTTGGAAGACGTAGTGGAGAACGTATTTACAGTCACAAAGCAGAAATCCTTGGTGTGTTTGATGTTTACATGAACATTTCTGTAGGTTCTTCTAAAAGCAATGTGTCCTCTTCATTTGACCCAATCATGCTACAATATATCCTATTGAGAAGAAATGAACGTCAGTTTAGTTTCATTTCAAGGAGACCATATATACAACTTAAAGAAATTGATCCCAAACACCAATTACAAACCTATATGGCCTCTTACTCTGATCAGTGACAATGTAAAGCAATGCCTGCCCCCCTTTTGCCTAAGCCAAATTACAAACCCGGTCAAC
>BRYE01000006.1:9411397-9416397 GCA_030159115.1 Actinidia arguta var. hypoleuca | reverse complement strand
ATCATTTGAAAATAGACTTATTGACCTTCAATTTGGTAGGTCATGAGTTTGAAACGCATCTCAAATGAATAAGTTATGCTCAATTGAATAAGGACTAATTTCTAAAGAAAATTGTGTTGTTCGTAAAATCTTAGGTCGACTTTAAACTTCAATATCTCATAATATATATGGAATTAAATTGTAACTTTATATTCTTAGAAAGGTCTACGAGTCTATTTTCCAAAGCTTCAAACGGTGTCTCAATCCGAATTTTCTAGAGAAAGTTATGCCCGTTTTACAAAACAGTGTCTGGGCTGGAAATAGTCTGGCGTTCGAACGTGGCGTTCGAACGTCAGGCGTTCCAACGTGGCGTTCCAACGCCTAGGCAAAAATGAAAATCCTAACTCTGGACGTTCCAACGTGGCGTTCCAACGCTTGGGCGTTCCAACGTGGCGTTCCAACGCCTGGGCAAAAATGAAAATCCTAACTCTGGACGTTCCAACGTGGCGTTCCAACGCCTGGGCGTTCCAACGTGGCGTTCCAACGCCTGGGCAAAAATGAAAATCCTAACTCTTGACGTTCCAACGTGGCGTTCCAACGCCAGTCGCGCGCAGCAGCAGAATTGGCACAAAACTTGTCAAAAACCTATCCAATCTTAACTCAAAACTTCACCAAAGTTTTTATGGCTCAACTACACACTCAAGAGACAACAATAACTCAAACTCAAACCTCAAAACTAACCCTAGCATGGTAGATCTAAGGTTAAAGTTTTAAAAACCCTAACATTTAGAAATTTGGGATTTTTGTTTCTAGCATTCAATTTCTTTAAATTGAGCTTCAATATGCTTCAATTGGGACTTAAGAGAGTCCTCTAAACTCAACATTAGGCTTACCTAAGGTATCTAAGGTATAACCCAATTTCTTCAACTTATACATATACATAAAAATAGATTTTTCTCACCTTCTCAAGCTTGGTAGAGCTTTCAATGGCTTCCTTAGGCTTGGAATTTAAACTCTCTCTCCAAGCTTCTTCTTCTCTTCCTTCCTTCTTCTTCCTTTCTTTCTTCTCTCTCTCTCTCTCTCTCTCCAAATTTTTGTGTGTGTAAGTGTTTGGCTTGGTGCTTTGAAAGAAACACATGGGATTCAATTCCATGTGCCCACCTCCATCTTTTTCTTGTTACAACCTTCCTCCTAATTGTTCATTTCATCTATTTTGGTCACTTTTGACCACTTTGATCATAAAATACTTATAATTTGGTCCTAATAGAATTAATCTTTACATTAAGACATGAATAAAGGAAATTTATGGGTTCGGGGTATTACAACTTTTGCTTTGTCTACCTCTATCCCCTTGTTGGACACTATATGTCCAAGGACTATACCTTGTGTCACCATAAAATGGTACTTTTTCAGTTAAGCACTAAGTGGCTTTCCACGCATCTCTTCAAAATATGCTCTAAGTGCTATAAGCAAGGCTCGTAGGTGGCCCCATAGGCCGAGAAGTCATTCATGGGAACCAAAACCTTCTTAATCATTTGAGACTTGTTCACAAGAAAACATTGATCAGCCATGTCACGCCTAGCGACACGGCCTATCCGGATTGAAGGCTTATGACTGGCCAACAGCTTGGCTACCAAGGCTGACATACATTAAATCGGTAGAACACCTATGCATAATCATTTAAAATGATACATAATTTGCAAAAACGTCATAATTACTAAAAGTTATAAAGTGTGGATTTACATACAGAGTTGTGCCTAAGTTCTTTTTTCTTCCATGCATAACAAGGCCATCTTTAATATAACAATGCGGCTAGCTTGAATACATTCATAAAATAGGGCTTAGCCCATCACTAAACTACATAAACCCCTTGGGCCACAAAACTAAAGTCTTCCTTGTAACTTCCTTCTAAGGCTCCTCCAATTGGCTTCCTGAAAATTTATTTTTGAAAATATAAGCTATACACTTAGTGAATAATATTAAATGCATGAACATGAAAATAGCATAGATCATATCATACCATACATATCTCGTCTAACGTAAATCATGTAAACATAACATAACTTTTTTTGAAATTTATAACTTTCATAAAATTGAAGCTCACGTAAACATAGTATAGCTTGACCATCTTTCATACTCGTAAACATAACATAGCTTTAACTTTCATATCTATAAAGTTGTAAGTACTTTAAATCTTAAGTACTAAAAAGTGCAACAATTTAGCATAGTAACCTTTCGATCACGCATAGCAATCATATAGGTCACGCTGGGGCTCTTTTGGCTAGTAACGTCTCCCGCATAGATATTTTATTTTTGCTCCCCTATCATAGAACTAGATAGTTTATTTCTGGTCCCCTATCATAAGACTAATGGGCTGGATTAAGGTCTTACCGCTAGAAGAGCCTGAGTTGACTCTATACATTGAACATACTTTTTCTTTCATATAAAAGCATTTATCCATGAGTTTTCGATTCATGATATACTAACATAATATACGTTTAGAAAGCATGACAGTTATAACACAAGATATACATTTATGCATCAAAAATATGAAAAATATTGCATGCAAGGTAGTTAGTACTGAAAACATTTAGAAAGTACATAGGTTTTGCTCATGGCATCATGTTACTCATCTCGATTCCCTTGAATGGTTGCTAAGAAATGTGTTCCTTCATATAAGGTACATAAATGACAATACAATGCTTAGTAATATGATTGTAAAGTAATCAAACTAATACGCATTCCTGACTTGGCTTAAAATACTCTCAATCTAGATCAAGCCCTCTTGAATACGAACCTAAGTCTCTATATAGGTTGGTTAAGGGGTTAAACAACCTTCGGGTAACAATAACATGTCTTAAGGGAAAATGTCAAAATTGCCTAAAAATTGGGTTGGTGTTCGAACTTTGGGCATTACACATTCAATGTTCAAATATTGGGTCTAGCGTTCGAATGCTAAGGCATAAATTTTGTACCATTCAAAAACTGGTTGTATGCAATAGCAGAAATTGTCACGTAAATTTACTAAAACTTACAAAACACCAACCAACCTCTTCCAAAGCTCCTAGGGTACCAAGAATAATTCAAGGGGACTACAATAATTAAAATGAACTCTCAAACACACCCCTAACATTGTAGATCTAAGATTAAAATTAAACAAAAACCTAACATAGAATGAATTGGGGGGGGTGGGGGGGTGTTCAACCCCACCCTTAATTTACCAACTCATGCCCTAATACATGATATTTAACTCAAACGAGACTCAAGAGAGTTTCTAAACTAACAATACATCATATATGTACATGTGTATACAATTTAGGGTTTAACTTACCAAGTTTCAAGCTCTAAAAATGGCTTCCCTAGCTTGGGTTAAGCTTTTTAAGCTCTCTCTCCCTTCTTATAATCTTCCTTTCTTTTTTCTTCTCTCCTATCTTCTTTCTTCTCTTATTTTCTCTCTGTCTCTCTTCCTTCTATACATTTGTGTGCTTGTGGAGTGTGTGGGTGTGGGTGTATATAATTCAAGACACACATGGGAAATAATCCCATGTGTCTTCCCCTATTTTGATCCCTTTTTCATTTCTTTCTCTTTTTTTTAAACTATTAGCGTTCGAATACTGATTTTTAACATTCGAATGCTAAAAAGTAAATACTTCAGTTCGTAGGTTTGGTGTTTGAACGCCTAAAAAAGGTGAAAAATATCTCAGGCTTTGGCATTCAAACTCCCATATTAGCGTTTGAATGCCTCGTTCGAACGCACAGAAGACGTGATGTTGGTTACAGGTATTGACGTTCGAATGCCTATATTAGCGTTGGAATGCCAAGAAGGATTTGGCTTAGCGTTCGAACGCTCTTCAAAATCTTAGACTTAAGTTTCTGCCTAGAATCTTTCTGTTCGAATGCTAAGAAGGATTCTGGGCAAAAACTTAAGTCTAAGATTTTGAAGAGTTCTAACTCAAATTTTGAGTCATAACTACCAATAACTCACATTAACTAATATATTAGCCATAATTTACATAATCTAGGAAAAATAACGAGTTTGGGGTATTACATCCTCCTCAAACTTGACACAAGTTGTCATTCAAATAAAAAGGGATAACATTCTTGAATTTTATCTTCGCATTCTCAAGTTGATTCCTCCTATGTATGATTCTTCCATAAAACTCGCACCAATAGTGTAACGCCCCGCAACCCGGTCTATGCGGATCGACGGTACGTCACCGGCCGACGGCTTGCCGCCAAGGCCTACTTATCTTTAACCTGTGCATACTCATTCAAAGTGGTATAAATTTTTCTTTTTCTTTTCTCGGAAGCGTCATAATACTGAAAATAATAAAGTAGAGTGTGCACACTGTATACAGAGCTGTGCCTAAGTTTTAAACTTTCCACATACATCATTACATAATATAGGGTCTAACCCTTACAAAACAATATAAGGCCATTGGCCACAAAACTAAAGTCTACTTGCTATCTTCTTCTTACTGCTCCTCGGACTGGTCTCCTGAAAAGGTTTTCGAAAACGTAAGCTAAAAGCTTAGTGAATAACAACAGATGCATGAACATAAAATACCATGGATTATTTCATAACATACTCATATCATTTAGCTTAAACATGTGAGCATACATATCTTTTCTGAAAACATAAACTTTCATAAACTTGAAGCTCACAGAATCTTGGCATACTTGCTTTTGTACTTGTACATATCATATACTGAAACTATGACAACTCGGCTGAACTGGATGACCATATAGGTCGGGTGGCTCTTTTGGCCAGAGATATCTCACTGTGTAGATGGAACTTATTTTATGTCCCCCATCTACCTTAGGACCTTAGGCTAGATTAAAGTCCCACCACGGGGGACCCCGAGTGTCACTATACTTGCTTATCTTGAACATACTTAGCTTTTCTTGTAAATCATGCATCCATGGATTTCAATACATAGCATAGTAACATTGAATACTTTGAAAGGCATGGCATTCATATTTAGAACATAATCATTGATGCATTGAAAGCATGGAAAAAT
>BRYE01000006.1:9393897-9403897 GCA_030159115.1 Actinidia arguta var. hypoleuca | reverse complement strand
GCATTCATATTTAGAACATAATCATTGATGCATTGAAAGCATGGAAAAATGGTTACATATAACATAATACGTATTGAAAACACTTTTGAAGATACATAGGTTTTGTCCATGGCATCGTGTTACTCACCTTGGTTTCCTTGGCTAAGTGCTACACTTGGCGTTCCTACACATATATGACATACGATACAAAATGTCAATACTATGATCGAAAAGGTTTTAAAACTAATATAACAACTCTCGACTTGACTAAAGGTATCCCCGCTCAAGGATAACCTACGCCCTAGGGCGACACTCCTAGGAATAGGTTTAAGGATCCTAGGTTGACTATTAATGGCCAAAGGCAACACTTGTCTATATTTCCTTTATCGTATCTCATTTACCTCACGACAATAAATATACCTCCTAGGTCAATATCATTTGAAAATAGACTTAATGACCTTCAATTTGGTAGGTCATGAGTTTGAAACGCATCTCAAATGAATAAGTTATGCTCAATTGAATAAGGACTAATTTCTAAAGAAAATTGTGTTGTTGGTAAAATCTTAGGTCGACTTTAAACTTCAATATCTCATAATATAGATGGAATTAAATTGTAAACTTTATATTGTTAGAAAGGTCTACGAGTCTATTTTCCAACGCTTCAAACCGTGTCTCAATCCGAATTTTCTAGAGAAAGTTATGCCCGTTCTACAAAACAGTGTCTGGGCTGAAAATGGTCTGGCGTTCGAACGTGGCGTTCGAACGTCAGGCGTTCCAACGTGGCGTTCCAACGTCTAGGCAAAAATGAAAATCCTAACTCTGGACGTTCCAACGTGGCGTTCCAACGCCTGGGCGTTCCAACGTGGCGTTCCAACGCCTGGGCAAAAATGAAAATCCTATCTCTGGACGTTCCAACGTGGCGTTCCAACGCCTGGGCAAAAATGAAAATCCTATCTCTGGACGTTCCAACGTGGCGTTCCAACGCCTGGGCGTTCCAACGTGGCGTTCCAACGCCAGTCGCGCGCAGCAGCAGAATTGGCACGAAACTTGTCAAAAACTTATCCAATCTTAATCCAAACTTCACCAAAGTTTTTATGGCTCAACTACACACTCAAGAGACAACAATAACTCAAACTCAAACCTCAAAACTATCCCTAGCATGGTAGATCTAAGGTTAAAGTTTCAAAAACCCTAACATTTAGAAATTTGAGATTTTTGTTTCTAGCATTCAATTTCTTTGAATTGAGGTTCAATATGTTTCAATTGGGACTTAAGGGAGTCCTCTAAACTCAACATTGGGCTTACCTAAGGTATCTAAGGTATAACCCAATTTCTTCAACTTATACATATACATAAAAATAGATTTTTCTCACCTTCTCAAGCTTGGTAGAGCTTCCAATGGCTTCCTTAGGCTTGGATTTAGGACTCTCTATTCAAGTTTCTCCTTCTCTTCCTTTCTTCTTCTTCCTTTCTTTCTTCTTCTCTCTCTCTCTCTCTCTCTCCGAATTTTTGTGCGTGTGTGTGTGTTTGGCTTGGTGTTTTGAAAGAAACACATGGGATTTAATCCCATGTGCCCATCTCCATCCTTTTCTTGTTACAACCTTCCTCCTAATTGGTCATTTAATCTATTTTGGTCACTTTTGACCACTTTGACCATAAAATACTTATAATTTGGTCCTAATAGAATTAAATCTTTACATTAAGACATGAATAAAGGAAATTTATGGGTTCGGGGTATTACAAATAGAATGACTTTGTTCCTAAGAACTTGGTTACGGCGGTCTAAAATCTCAATCGATATTTTGATGTAGCTTAAGTCTTCACTCACGGCCAAAGAGTAGTGATTAATCATATGCATGGGGTCCTGAACATATTTCCTTAGCATTGTAACGTGAAAACGTCGTAAACATGTGATAGTTCCGGTGTAAGAGCGATACGGTAAGCAAGGGTTTCTACTCGTTGAAGAACTTTAAACGATTCGATATATCTTGGTTTCAACTTCCCTTTTTTTCCAAAACAATTTATCCCCTTAGAAGGAAATACCTTCAAGAACACATAGTCTCCCTCCTCGAACTCTAAATCTCATCTCCAAATGTCCGCAAAACTCTTTTGGCGACTCTACGCAGTTTAAAGTCTTTGTTGGGTTATTTTGATCTTGTCAGTGGTCAGTTGAATAATCTTTAGGCCAAAAATCTGTCGTTCTCCAACTTCAGTCCAACAGACAGGTGATCTACATTTTCTTTCATAGAGTGCTTCATATGGTGCAATTCCGATGCTCGCATGGAAACTGTTGTTGTAGGCGAATTCCAGGAATGGGAAGTGTGTTTCCCAATTTTCTTAAAAATCTAGTACGCATAGCCGTAACATGTCTTCTAGAGTTTGGATAGTTCTTTTCGATTGTCCATCTGTCTGTGGATGGAAAGCAGTGCTAAAGTTCAACTCAATGCCTAAAGCCCGATGTAAACTCTTCCAAAACTTTGACATAAATCTCAGATCTCGATCCGACACTATCGAGACTGGCGTACCATGAAGTCGTATAATCTTCACAATGTAAAGGTTCATGTACTTTGATAAATAATACGTATAGTCTTTACATGTAAAAAGTGCACTTACTTAGTGAGGTGATCTACAGTGACCCAAATGGCATTACAGCTCCATGGCAAGTTCGGTAGTCTGATAACAAAATCCATGGTGACGTGTTCCCATTTCCATTCCGATATCGGTAAAGATTGTAGTAGTCCCGTCGATCTTTGATGTTCCTGCTTGACTTATTGGAATTGCAGGCATCTTGACACGAATTTAGCTATTTCTCTCTTCATTCCCGGCCACCAAAATGTTTCTCTCAAATCTTAGTACATCTTCGTTCCTCTCGGATGCATCGTGAACTTTGTATTGTGAGCCTCTTCTAAAACTTGTCTCTTGATCTCTGGTATGTCTAAAACGCACAAGCGGCCTTAGAATTCAAGAGCTTCATTCTGCAAAGTAAAACCAGGCTTGGGATTTACTCCCATCTCTTCATAAACCTTCCACAAGTATGGGTCTTCTGGTTGTCGTTGTTTTACAACTTCTATCAACGTCGGCTGAGCAATTATGGTGGCAAGCACCATGTTGGTGCCCGGTACAACTACTTCAAATTTTTCTATCTTCAATTTGATGAATAACGATCGTTGTGACATAAAAAGATAATCTAGATTGGTGGTTGACTTCCAACTTAAAGCGTCGGCTACTATGTTAGCTTTGTCCAGATGATACTGAATGAGAATGTCATAATTTTTAATCAATTTGAGCCATCTCCATTGTCTCATGTGTCAGCTCCTTCAAGGTGAAAAGGTACTTCAAACTCCTGTGGTCGGTGAAGATCTCACACATAACTCCATACAAGTAATAGTGCCAAATTTTTAAAGCAAACACTACCGCTGCTAATTCTAGATCATGCATCAGGTAGTTCCTCTCATGAGGTCTCAATTGTCTTGAGACGTAGGCAAATTACTTTCTCATGTTGCATCAAAATGCATCCTAACCCTCAGTGTGAAGCGTCACTATAGATGGCAAAATCGTCATTTTTGAAAGGTAAAGCCAGATTCAGTGCGGATATTAATTGGTTCTTCAATGCTTGAAAACTTTTCTCTCTCTTTTCATTCCATTCGAATGGAACGTTCTTCCATGTAAGTTGCATCAAGAGTATTGCAATCTTGGAAAAGTCTTTCATAAATCTTCGGTAGTATCCAGCTAAGCCCATGAAATTTCAAATTTTAGTCACATTTATCGGTCTCGACCAATTCACAATGGCTTCGACCTTGTGAGGATCAACATATACTCCATCTACACTGATGATGTGCCCAGGAAATGTTATGCTCGATTGCCAAAACTCACACTTTTTCAGCTTGGCATACAATCTCCATTCTCGTAGTATTTGTAGAACCATCTTTAAGTGTCGTTCATATTCTGCAATACTCTTAAAATATACCAAAATATCATCAATAAATACAATAATAAATTCATCAAGGAAGGGTTTGAAAACCCGATTCATCAAATTCATGAATGCTGCAGGCGCATTGGTGACTCCAAACGGCATAACAATAAATTCATAATGGCCATGTCTGGTTTGGAAAACTATTTTGGAAAACTATTTTCTCTATAACATTTGCTCTGACTTTTAGTTGATGATACCCTGATTTTAGATCGATCTTAGAAAATACTTGGGCGACCTGAAGTTGGTCAAACAAATCATCTACTCTCAGTAATGGGTATTTGTTCTTAATGGTAACTTTATTCAATTCTCGATAGTCGATGCACAATCTCATAGTTCCATCTTTCTTTCGCACAAATAACACAGGAGCACTCCAAGGTGAAACACTAGGATGAATAAATTCTTTTTTAAACAAGTCTTGAAGTTGAACTTTCAACTCTTTAAATTCTAAAGGAGACATACGATAGGGAGCTTTAGAAATGGATCTAGTACCTGAATTTTAAATAAATGTGAAACTCAATATCCCTATCCACTACAAAACAAGACAGCTCATCGGGAAAGACATTGAGAAATTCTCGGACAATATGGATATCTTCCAAGGATGGTAGGGAAGCGTGTGTGTCAATAACGCTACACAAAATTGCACGGTTCCTTTTTTGAATCAAACGGCGTGCTTGCATGGAAGACATGAGATGAGGAGGAGGAACGACACCAACTCCCTTAAAAACTAGTCCCAAATGGTCAAAAGAATAGAACACCACTCGCTTAAGTTTGCAATCAATGATGGTGCGGTGATAAGACAATCAATCCATTCCTAAGAAGATATCAAAGTCATGCATATCTAGAGGTATGAGGTTTACGAACATAGGCACATTGTTGATAAGAATTTTTCAAAAATTATAGACTCTATCACATATTGATGCAAATAACAAAGCTGAAGACTACTTGGAGACCCGAGACCGTCGTTATGCTCGCGTGGTCGGTAAACTTTAATCGGCCATAACTTTTGCTGTGTAACTCTGTTTTTTTATTATAATATATCACTGGAAAGCTCTTAACGAGACAAAGACACTGAAAAATGCAAAAAATGCCTCTAAGTATGAGTTTTGGCCCGTTTAGTATTTTGGGCCTATTTTTTGGCTTGTTTTTTATAGGGTTTTGCTAAGTATTTCTTTTAACCCAGTTTGTACTGGGCCTTAGGGTTTTGGATGGCTTATTTATACTCTTATTCATGTTATTTTCAGTAGTATTTGGAGATTAATAAAAGTCGTGTGCAGTTTTGCGCCGTTTTTCAATCGTTCGGTATTCTCGCGAATCAACGAGCGTTTGATGCCTCTTTGCCTGGTATTCATCTGAATCAACAGGTTTAGGGAAGAAGTCTGAATCAGTATTCTTCAGAATCAACGGCTAGGGTTTGGTTTTCGATTTCTTGTTCGTAGTCACTGCATCACATATCATGGAATCCCAAAGGGCAACAAAACTGATAAAACATAATCAAGGGGTACCGAGAATGTATGCAAATATTGAGCAAAAAGATATGACATAAACAAATGTGTAGAACCACAAATAGAGAGTATACTAGACACAACTGATGTGGTAGTTGGGGTATTTCCTAGTACGAGTGCAAAAGCTCAGCCTTATAGCAGTTGATTATCCCTCCTTCCGGCTGGAGGTTAGTGGACTGAGGCTCACGCTGACGTTCTAGTTCCTTGTGCTTTATTCTTCTTCGAACAGTCTTTAATTTGGTGTCCCTCTTGGCCACACCCATAACAAACTGTGGTTCCTATGCGACACTCGCCCCACTGCTTCTTCTGACAATTTAAGCAGGTTGGTACTTCATTGGACTTACTACTTCCTTGATTCCCCATGTTTCCCCATGGGGTCGATGAATTCTCACTAGAAGATCCAGAACTCTGCCGCTTCAAATTTTGTCCTCTGTTTGAATTTCCTCCTAATCTCTTCTTATTGTTCTCCTGGTGTTAGGACATTTCATTCAATGCTCTCTCAGTAATTATCGCTCATTGAACGACCTCCTAATGGGTTGCCAATTGTAATATGTCTATCTTGTTATGGATATTCCACTGCATTCCTATTTTAAACTTTCTCGCCTTGCGAGACTCTGACGACACAATGTGTGGGGCATAGCGAGATAACTTCATTGTACTCTGCCACAATCATCTTCCCTTACGTCCAGCTAAGAAATTCTATAATTTTTTGATCTCTAACTGTCTCGGGAAAATACTATTCATTGAACACTTCTAAAAATTTAGTAGCTTTAACGGCTTCTTTAACCTCCACCAAACTAGGGCGGCTCCCTTAAAAGTGAAGGTAGCAAAGACCACCTTCTGTTCATCGATAAACGGTACGACTTTGAGCACTCTTTCAATTCCCAAGAGCTAAGATTCTACAGCCATGGGATTGCGAGTTCCCTAAAAAGTCGGGGGGGGGGGGTAACTGTTGAAACTGCTTAATGGTGGTACGAGCCACTACCTCTACTCTTGGCACTTGTACTGCTGATTCTTCTGGTGCTTCGGCATTGTTGTTGTTATGATTGTCCTGGACCACTTGAACAACTCCTTCTAGGATCCTCTCTATACAGTCAATTTGGCCTTCGGGTTCTACTGCCCCTCTACGACTTCCTCTTCTAAGCAGCATAGCTCACTACAAACATGTTAAGCATTTAGACATTTATCATACTAATAGCGGCAAGTCTTATCATATAGGGTACATATCACATAGCACATACCCTATTCAAACCCTAGAATTTTATCTAGACATGACTCTATCTTATGGTGTTAACCTATAGCTCTGATACCACTCTGTCACGCCCTACAACCCGACTTATGCGGATCAAAGGCTCATGACCAACCGATAGACTGGCTGCCAAGGTTGACATACATTAAATCAGTTGAACACCTATGCATAATCATTTACAATGATACATAATTTGCGGAAATGTCATAATTACTGAAGGTTGCCTGAGTTCTTTTTCTTCCATACATAACAAAGCCATCTTTAATATAACAAACGTGGCTAGCTTGAATACATTCATAATATAGGGGTTGGCCCATCAGTAAACTACATAAGGCTCTTGGGACACAAAACTAAAGTCTACCTTATAACTTCCTTCTAAGGCTCCTCCGATTAGCTTTTTGAAATTTATTTTTGAAAATACAAGCTATATGCTTAGTGAAAATATTTTTAGTGAATTTATTTTTGAAAATACAAGCTATATGCTTAGTGAATTATATGCTTAGTGAAAATATTTTTAGTGAATTTATTTTTGAAAATACAAGTTATATGCTTAGTGAATTATAGCTTATGTGAATAACATTAAATGCATGAACATGAAAATACCATGAATCATAGCATAACATACATATCTCGTCTAACGTAAATCATATAAACATAACATAACTTTTTTTGAAACTTGAAACTTTCACAAAATTGAAGCTCACGTAAACATATTATACCTTGAACATCTTTCATACTCATAAACATAACATAGATTGAATTTTTATATTTGTAAAGCTGTAAGTACTTTAAATCTATAAGTACTAAAGATTGCAACAACTCGGCATAGTAACCTTTCGGTGACGCATAGTAACCATATAAGTCACACTGGGGCTCTTTAGGCTAGGGGTGTCTCCCACATAGATAGTTTATTTTCAATCCCCTATCATAGGACTAGATAGTTTATTTTCGGTCCCTTATCATAGGACTAACGGGCTGAATTAAGGTCTTGCCACTAGAAGACCCCGAGTTGATGCTATACATTGAACATACTTTTTCTTTCATATAAAAGCATTCATCCATAGTTTTTCGGTTCATGATATACTAACATAATATACATTTAGAAGACATGACAGCTATAACATAAGATATACATTAATGCATCTAAAACATTAAAAACATTGCATGCAATGTAGTTCATATTGAAAACATTTAGAAAGTACATAGATTTTGCTCATGGCATCATGTTACTCACCTCGATTCCCTTGAGTAGTTGCTAATAAATGTGTTTCTACATAAAAGGTACAAAAATGTCAATACAATGCTTAATAATACAATCGTAAAGTAATCAAATTAATACGAACTCCTGACTTGGCTTAAAATACCCTCACTCTGGATCTATTGAATATGAACTTAAGTCTCTATATATGTTGGATAACAATAACATGTCTTAAGAGAAAAGGTCAAAATTGCATAAAAACTGGGCTGGCATTCGAATGCTGGGCACTAAACATTCAACGTTCAAATTCTGGATCTGGCGTTCGAACGCCAAGGCATAAAATTTGTACCGTTCGAATGCTAGGTTTGGCGTTCAAATGCTGGTTGTACGCAGCAGCATAAATTGTCACTTAAATTACCTAAACTTACAAAACACCAATCAATCTCTTCCAAAGCTCTTAGGGTACCAATAATAACTCAATGGGACTACAATAACTTAAAAATCAACTCTCAAACACACCCCTAGCATTGTAGATCTAAGATTAAAATTAAACCAAATCCTAACATGGATTGAATTGGGGATTTTTCAACCCTACCCTTAATCTACCAAATCAAGCCCTAATACATGATATTTAACTCAAATGAGACTCAAGCGAGTCTCTAAACCAACAACACATCATATATGTACATGTGTATACATGTTAGGGTTTAACTTACCAAGTTTCAAGCTCCAAAAATGGCTTCCCTAGCTTGGGTTGAGCTTTCTAAGCTCTCTCTCCCTTCTTATGATCTTCCTTTCTTCTATTCTTCTTTCATCTCTTCCTTCTTCTTCTCTTTTCTTCTCTTTCTCTCTCTTCTATACGTGTGTGTGCTTGTGGAGTGTGTGGGTGAATATAATTCAAGACACACATGGGAAATAATCCCATGTGTCTTCCTCTATTTTGATCCCTTGTTTCTTTCTTTCTTTTTTATAAACTGTTAGTGTTCGACCACTGATTTTTACTATTCGAACACAAAGAAGTAAATATTTTAGTTCGTAGGCTTGGCATTCGAATGTTGCATTTGAACGACCAGAAAAGATGAAAAGTGTCTCCAATTTTGGCGTTCGAACGCCCATATTAGCGTACTAATGATAAGAAGAAAATTGGTCCTGGCATTTGAATACCTCATTCGAACACATAAAAGACATGATGTTGGTTACAAGCATTGGCGTTGGCATTGGAACGCCTATATTAGTGTTGGAACGCCAAGAAGGATTTGGCTTAGTGCTCGAACGCTAAGGAAAATTTTGGGCAGAAACTTAAGTTTAAGGTTTTGAAAAGTTCTAACTCAAATTTTGATTCATAACTACCAATAACTCACATTAACTAATATATTAGTCATAATTTACATAATCAAGGAAAAATAACGAGTTTGGGGTATTACAAACCTTGTGTCCCCTCTTTTGTCAATAAAAATATTTAATATGAGAAGCAATCATCTTTTTAAGAAGACTATTCTTTAAACCAGATTTCTTAAATTTAGTAACAACTCATTAAAAATATTTTGTAATTCATCTAAAGTAAGATCAAAATTTATTACCACTTTTTCTTCTTCATCCTTATGAGCCATTAAACATCAGTTGGTTACTTTTTGATTTTTAGATTCCTCATCTGAACTAGAGTCTTCAGTTTCACTCCCAGTTGTAGCTGAATCCTTTGCTCCTTTACCCTTCTTTGGCATGTCCATCTCTTCTCAAGTCGTGGATATTCAGATTTGACATGTCCAAAATTTTTGCATTCAAAGCAAATAGTGGAATGATCATTCTTGTTGTATTCTTCTTTTGGATCTTGCTTCTTTTATTTGTTCCATTTCTTCTTCATGAGTCTCCTAAATTTCCTTGTAATCAAGGCAAGTTTTTCATCTTCTGAAGCAATGGATTTGAAAGTGAAGACCCTCTTCTTTTTCTCAGCTTTTTCTTGAAAAGTTTGTCATTGTGACAACTCATAAGTTATGAGAGATCCAAGTAATTCCTCAAGTGGCAAAGTGTTGAGATCATTTGCTTCTTGAATTGCTGTCACTTTTGCTTCTCAAGCCTTAGGCAAAATTTTGAGAATCTTT
>BRYE01000006.1:9363897-9373897 GCA_030159115.1 Actinidia arguta var. hypoleuca | reverse complement strand
CCACTAGAGAAGTTTACGCCATTGAGGTTCACATTGGATGATGGAAAATTAGATCCAAGATCCCATGTGAGCCATGTCAGGCAAATGATGGCTCTTTAGAACCACATGGATGCCTTAATGTGCCGCGTGTTCCCATCGAGCTTGGAAGATCTCGAATTGAAGTGGTTGGAAAAACTGCCCGCGGGGTCAATCGAGAACTTCCATCCACCAATCGAATCATTCGTAGCCCAATTCGTGATTAACACAAAGGCGTCCAAAGGCGTAGATTCTCTTTTGATGCTCAAAAAGGGCAAGAATGAGTCGATTCGGAATTATAACAAATAGTACTGGAAAATGTACAACAAGATCGAAGAACGCTATAAGGAGTTGATAGTGGCGAGCTACAAGCTCAAGCTGACTATTGGGGAGAGACTTTGGGAGAACTTGACACTCAACCCTTTGACGGACCTCTAGTACCCCCGGGTCGAGATGTTTACTCGGTTGAAGGATGACATCAAATAGGTGGAGAAAGTTACGGGGACAACTTCCTGGGATGAGGAGCCGTTCAAAAAGTGTAAAGAGAATTCAGTTGATTACGAGAGCCGGGTGAGGTAGGGGATCAACGTGGTTTTTAAAGAATCAATCTACAAACTCCTCGCCCAAATCCGAGACAAACCTTATTTCAGAAAGTCTGAACCTATGGGAGGAGACCCCAAAAGGCACAACCAATGGTGGAGGTGTTCCTTCCATGAAGAAGAGGGATACAGAATAGAGAACTGTTGGGCCCTAATGGTTTTCATCTAAGATGGACACCTAAAGGAATTCGTTCATGAGGAGAAGACTCAAGCAGAGAAGGCCGAGGTCAAACCAAATCTGAGGTTTGATCGAGAATATGATGAGACAAACAAAACCAAGGAGGAGGAGGAGGAGGAGGAGGAGGAGGAGGAGGATCTTCCCCTAGGCACTATTCACATAATTAGGGGTCAAAACCACCCAGATCTTGAGAATAGAATCCGGGGAGAGATCCTAATGAACAAACAAAAGAACGAGATTCTTTCGATCCAATCAATGGCTAAAAGTCAAGACAAACAATGTTTGAGCCAGGGAGCATTACGTTCACGAAAGTTGACCTAGAAAGGGTGCAACATCCCCATGCTGACCCCTTGGTCATCCATCTTAGAATGAACGACTATGACGTGAAGAGGATCCTGGTGGATACAGGAAGCTCAATTGAGATGATGTATTATGACCTATTTAAACAACTTAAGTTTTTACAATCAGACTTAAAACCAGCCCAAGCTTCCCTAGTTGGATTCAACACTTAGTCTCATTAGCCCTTGGGAATCGTGACCCTTAAAGTCCGAGCAGATTCCCAAGAGCTGGTGATAAAGTTTGTTGTGATAGACATACCTTGTCTATATAATGCGATTGTTGGCTAAGATTAGTTGCACAAGATAAAGGGGGGGCCTCCACGTTACATCAAGTCATCAAGTTTGCCCCCCCAGAGGTAAGATGTAAGGTTTCAAAATTTGCTTTTAAAATTATAGATAATTTGGACTCATGTATGACATCATCGTGCCATGTGTATATATATATATATATATATATATATATATATATATATATATGCCATTATAGACTTTAGTATAAATTGAGCCCATTAAATTTAATTGGGTCACTTGTAGTGTGATTGGGCCTAGGTTAAGCCAAGAAACTTTGGAATCGGAGAAGGTTGGAGCTTTGGACTTCATCCCATCTTCAACAATCTTTTGGAGCTTTCTTGCATTTATTGAGGTAAATGGGGTTAACTTGTTGGGGTTTAACTTTGGGAGTGGATTGATAGCTTAAACCTAGCCTATTGAGGCATTATTTTTAGTGTTGAACTCTAGTTGGAAAACTTAGTTTAGAAATGAAAATCGAAAGTTCTGAGATCTAAAAATATTTTGTTTTCTGCATCATTTATCAGTAGTTCTCTTTATTTCTGAATCATAACTTGATTGCTCGACCTATCGATAATTATTTTTTCACTATCGATAGTGATTATTTATATTTTGTCACTCGATGGTTATTTACCGATAGTACTTTTTTCACTATCGATAGTAATTATTTGTATTTAGCTACTGGATTATTATTTACTGGTAGTACTTGTTTTCATTACCAGTAATGATTACTTTTAATTCATCTCTAGATGTCTATTTACCGGTAGTACTCTGTTCCACTACCGGTAGTGAATTAATTAGTTTTGTCTCTAGATTAATATCTACCAGTAGTGCCCAGAACCACTACTGGTAGTCACCTGTCTTGACAGTTTATGAAATGTTTCAAACTAAATGCATTTAAATGGTTTTAATAGTGATTTATATTGATGGATTTGGTACTTGCGTATTATGTTGTTTATATTATAGCTTTTGGCAAATGTAATCTTTATGAATGGTGGAATTTGAAAATGATTTTGGGAATGACACGCTAGGTAATACCGGATTTGGTACATGAATGTACTCAGAATAAGATGGCTTAGATTAAGTCAGAGGTAAAAGACTTAGATAACAACCGCGCAGGAGGGAATGTCAAAGCCTTCGGTTAGTGATCGAGAAGTTGACCGGATATTGGGAATGTCAAAGCCTTCGTAGAAAGTCCGAGAAGTTGGCCGGATATTATCTCATATGCTTAGTGCATGATGAGGCCGGTTAGGTACTAGCCTAGGTGTGTCATTCGAAATGATTGAATAATTACTTTTTGAGAAAGTCAAAAAACTTGTGAAATCATTGATTTGAGAAATCACGAATCGAAAAGGTGTATTTGATGTGAATTGAAGTATAGTTCATTGCATCATGTTTTTATCATATATATATGTATTATGGTTTTTGGCTTGAGACATCAAGCCCATTGTTAAATCTTTTCAATGTAACTCACATTTACTATTAAATAAATTTCAGGTATCGAGGTTTATCCTGATTCTTGAGGCATGTGGATGTTGGTTATCTATTTTGTGTAGAAACCTTATTAATGTATATTTTTAAGAATTATAATATTCTTTTGGCCCGGTGTGGGCATTGTCCATGAGTTATTATTTTTTTCTTGTACTTGATACCTCACGGAAAGCATGGTTCCACGGGAAGAGATTTGTTTGTACTCTGATGTTATGACAGTATTGTCGTATTATTTCTACTGACTTTTCTTTATTAAGAATGTTTGCTTACGTTGCCGGATCTCGTATTATCCAAGGCTTGACAACATGGTACCAAAGCCTAAGTTCGAATACTTATGAGCCGTGGGGTGGTTACACCATAATTATTTTTGAGTCTAAGTATAGAGGAGTAACACGAGTGTGCTCCTGGAGAGAACGTTGGAGGGAATGTTGGAGGGAACATTGGAGGTGCTGGAGATGCTCCACCTGCGGCATTTAGTGGTGCAGAATTCATGCAAGGGGTGTTCACCGCCATTGAATAAGTGGTGAGGAACACGGTGCAGGCAATGCAAGTGTTGACTAGAGCGGCCAACACTTGGGCTACCACGGCCATGAATGCCTTTATTCAATTTTGCTCGTTGATTTTTAGGGGTGAACCAGATCTGTTAGTTGCGGAGAATTAGCTTGAGCAAGTCACTAGAGCGTTGGATACAATCTTAGTGACAAAGGAGGAATTACGTGTGCTATTTGAATCATACCAATTGCAAGGGGACACTCTCTAATGGTGGAAGACTATGGAGAAGAGTGTGGCTAATAAATGAGAGCCATTTAAGAAAGCTTTCTTAGATCAGTATTTTACTGATATGGCTAAGGAGGTGCTAAGGATGGAATTCATCAATTTAGTGCAAGGGAGTATGAAGGTGGCTTATTATGAGGCCAAATTTATGAGTTTATCGAGGTTTGCAAGTGCGTTTGTGTCAATGGAGGAAGAGAAGATAAAACAATTCATGTGAGGACTTAGGCCATCCATAAGGAATAAGATTGTGGGAAACTTAATCAAAGTTTACTCTACCATGGTTAACTTAGCGACGGTTATAGAGGAGACTTTGAATAAAGATAGGAAGATTATGAATCCAAAATCTCAATGCGAGGGTACTAATGCATAGTCGAGGGTCACTTTCCAAAGAAGCCAAAGATTCTTACATTGCAGCAGTAGTATTTTACTAGGTCTTCAACCGTTCTTTTAATAGCGCCATCTGGGCAGTCACCCCAAGCAAGATTGACATGTTTTGGGTGTCATCAACCGGGGCATCGTGTCATGGACTACTCACTTAAAGGCCAATAGCAGCGATAGTCGCAGTAAAGGGGACAACCCCGCAATTAGATGCAGGAGCAGTCACAGGTTAGAGGGCCACCAACTTGCTATTAGTGTGGTCAGGTTGGTCATGTCATATGGCAGTGCACGTAAAGGAAGAATAATCGTGGAGTTACAGGATCTCAATAGCCTACTCAGTCAATTCAAGCCTCGAAGGCCACCCCAACATTCACATTGGCATAGACTTCATATCAGTCTGGACCACAAGCTTTAGGTCAGTAGGGTTAGAGGACTAAGGGGGAGTTTACACTATAACATCAATAACTGGACCGTCAGGGGCAACCGGAACCGTAACTTGATACCTTCATTGTACGAGGTACTTTTCTCTTGTTTAATTCGTGGGCTCGTGTTCTCATCGACATGGGAGCATCTCATTAATTTATCGCATCATCTTTTTCCTTGACATTGGGATTATAGATAGAGGTATTAGATTTAGTACTTCTGTTAGACACCCCAGTTGAAGGTAGATCAACCTTGAGACAAGTTTTTAGATTTTGCGAGATAGAGATCACCAATCGATGTTTTCTATTCGATTTTATCATATTAGACATGACTAGTTTTGATGTGATCCTTGGTATGGATTGGTTGACGGACTATCGTGCTACGATAGATTATTTTTTACATCAAATTACCTTTTGTACACCCGAGGATGACTGTTTTCACTTTATAAGAGATCAAGTTTTTGTGGCCTTACCCCATCACCTACCGGTATACGTAGATTAGAAGAATTAAAATTTCTCTTCTCAACTTGTTCGGTTGACGAGGGTAGTGTAATTAGCGTGGTTTTGCCATCGGTTGTTTGCGAATTTCCAGATATCTTTTCGAAAGATTTGACGGAATTACCACCGCCCCAGGAGATTGAATTCTCCATTGAGCTTATATCAGGCATCACGCCCATTTCTATGCCACTATATCATTTTGCATCGACGGAGTTATCCGACCGAGTGCATCATTGTGGGGGAGCTTCAGCTTTGTTTGCAAAGAAGAAGGATGTTTCACTTAGAATGTGTGTTGATTATCGATGAGTAAATCGTGTGACGATAAAGAACAAGTATCTATTTCTGAGGATCGATGACTTATTTGACCAATTGAAGGGTTTGAGCTATTTCTCATAGATTTACTTGAGATCGGGTTATCACTAATTGCGGATCAAGGAAGAGAATATTGCAAAGACGACTTTTCGCTCACGTTACGAACATTATGAATTTTTTGTAATGCCATTTGGTCTTACGAACGTGCCAGCAGCTTTCATGGACTTGATGAATCGTGTCTTTCATCCGTATTTTCATTGGTTTGCAGTCGTGTTCGTGGACGACATCTTGATTACTTGCCATCAGTTGAGTCACATGAGGATTGTATTTCAGCTTTTACGAGAGTATCATTTGTATGCTAAGTTTAGTAAGTGCGAATTCTGGTTACCTAGACTGAAATTCTTAAGTCAAGTTCTTTCTGAAAGCGGAGCAGTAGTTGATTCTTCAAACATTTAGGGAGTGATGAATTGGGAACGAACGAAGACCGTGTTTAAGAATTGTAGTTTCTTAAGTTTAGCTAGTTACTACTGACGATTTGTAGAGGACTTTTCACATTTAGCAACACCGATGACTCGACTTACGAGGAAGGAGATTCGTTTTGTTTGGAGCGACGATTGTAAACGTTCATTTCAAGAGATTAAAAAGATATTGACTTCGGCACCGATTCTTGTTATACCTAAGCAAAGATTGGAGTACACTGTGTACTGTGACACTTCACGTGATGGTTTGGGTTATGTTTTGATGTAGTTGGACAAGGTGATTGTGTATGGTTCACGTCAATTGAAGACGCACGAGCAAAATTATCCAACTCATGACTTAGAGCTTGCGGACGTCATATTTGCTTTGAAAAGTTAGAGGCATTACTTTACGGGAAACAGTTTGAAGCGTTTTCAAACCATAAGAGCTTGACATATCTATTTACGCAGAAGGACTTGAATCTGAGTAGCGACGCTGGATGGAGTACATGGAGGACTATGACTTTGACTCACACTATCATCCCGGGAAAGCCAACGTTGTAGTCGATGCGCTTAGTAGGAAATCCCCTAGTACCTTGACGAGCATTTCTATTCGTGAGTGGAAGATGCTTCAGGATCTCGGTGCGTACGACTTGCTTCTCAACAAGATGGATGAGCTTGCTACATTGTTCACATTATTCGCAGAGCCATCCATCAACATTAGGGTTATTGAGGCACAACAAGAGGATGTGGAGGCCAAAATGATTTGCGATCTTATTACTAAAGGTGTAGGACTGATTGATTGGGTTTTGTATCCAGACCAAGTTTTGAGGTGCAAATCCTGATTATTCACACCATTGTCTAGTAAAGACGACGTTCTTCGTGAGTTTCATCATTCACAACTTGCAATTCATCCCAAAGGGACGAAGATCTACCATGATTTGTGTCGCTAGTTTTGTTGGAGGCGAATTAAGAAAGACGTTGCCTTGTTCATTTTAAAGTAATTGACTTGCCAACAAGTGAAAACAGAGCACCAGAAACCAGCAGGTTTGCTACAACCATTACCAGTTTCTAGTGGAAATGGGAACATACATGGAGGAGTATGACTTTGACTTACACTATTATCCTGGGAATGCCAACGTTGCGGCCGATGCGCTTAGTAGGAAATCTCTCTGTCACGCACCTCAACCCGGCCTATGTGGATTAAGGCTCGTGACCGGCCGGTGGCTTGCCCACCAAGGCCAACTTACCTTAAACCGGTTGAACACTTGTGCATACTCATTTATAATGATATAATTTTTTTGCAAAAACATCATGATAACTAAAAATAAAAAAATGTGACGTGCACAAAAAGTATACAAAGATGTGCCTAAATTTTTAACTTTATGCATACATAATGTAGCCGACTTTAATTATACATGACATGGCCCATTGTAAACATACATAACATTGCTACATAAATTAGGGTCTAGCCCATACACAACGTCATAAGGCCCTTGGGCCACAAAATTATGATTTTATATTTTCACTTTCTTCTCAAGGCTCCTCGGATTGGCTTCTTGAAAATATTTTTGAAAACATAAGTTTTATGCTTAGTGAATAACAGCAATGCATGAATGTAACATACCATGGATCATTTTCATAGTATACATATCTCATTCAACGTAAAACATGTGAGCATAATATAATTTCTTTTAAAATTTAAACTTTCATAAACTTGAAACTCACATAAACATGGCATAACTTGCTTTCATAATCATACTTAACATAGTTGGAAAAGTGTAACAACTCGGCATAACATAGTAACCATATAGGTTATGCTAGGGCTCTTTAGGCCAGAGACGTCTCTATCATAGATAGTTTATTTCACGTCCCCTATCGTAAGACTATCGGGCTTGATTAAGGTCTTGCCATGAGAAAATCCCGAGTGTCACTATACATTGAATATATATCATTTTTCATACAATTCATGCGTCCATGGGTTTTCGATTAAGAACATACTAGCATTTATAAGATATGACTTTCATAGCATAACATATTCATTTTATGCATTGAAACATGAAAAATATTTGAATATATCATAGTACGTATTGAAAATATTTTGAAAGTAAATAATTTTGTTCATGGCATCATATTACTCACCTCGATTCTCTTGGCTAGGTACTAGACTCGGTGTTCCTACATATAAGGTATGAAAATGTCAATACTCTGTTCAATTATAAACAAATCAAACTAATGCAACTCTCGACTCGACCTTAAGTATTTTCCTTCTATGTCAAGACCTCTTGAACATGGGCCTAAAGCCTCTATATAGGTTGATCAAGGGGCCTAACATACTTTGGAAAGCACTAGAATGCCCTAAGAAAAAAAAAGCTAGAACTGACTAAAATTTGTCCTAGCGTTTGAACTCTGGAATTTGGTGTTCAAACTCTAGGGGCCATTGAATAGTCACCGTTCGAATGTTGGGTCTGGCGTTCGAACACTAGTTGTACGCAGTAGCAAAAATAGCTGTTGAACTTTACCAAATACAACCCAAAACCTTCCTAAAACTCTTACTGTTCGAAGGATCACTCAAAGGTACCAAATAACTCAAAATGAACTCTCATAACTCACCCTAACATGGTAGATCTAGGATTCTAATTCAAACAAAACCCTAACATGGAAAAGTTTTGGGGGTTTTCAAACCCCACTCTCAAATCTACCCATTAGAATCCCCCAAAACTTTTCCATGTTAGGGTTTTGCTTTTCCCTTATAATCCAAATATACATACTTTGGGAATCCCCTCAAACCTACCCATTAGAATCCCCTCAAACCCCACCCTCAGCCTATTGAGGTTCCAAAAATGGTCCTTAACCTTACTATATACACATATACACACTTTTGCTTACACATACAAATGTTTAGGAGTTTTACCTCTTTCCCCAAGCTTTCTCAAGCTTCCAAATGGCTTCTTCTAGCCTTGGTTGAGCCCTCCAAGTTCCCTCTCTCTCTCTCCTTTTCCTCTCCTCTTCCTCTTCCTCTTCCTCTTCCTCTTCCTTCTCCTTTCCCTCATTTCTTCTTTTCTTTTCTCTTTGAGATTTTGTGTGTGTGTACAGTATGAGTGGTGTATATATATTTTTGACACAGGTAAATAATCCCATGTACTCATCCCACATATCACTAGCCTTAGCATTCGAACGCTAACATTGGCGTTCGAACGCCAAGAAAAAATTTTGCCCTAGCATTCGAACTCCGTGTTCGAACGCCCTAAAGACTTGAAACTGAATAAAATCTGTTATAGGCCTTGGCATTCGAACGCCCTATTTAACGTTCGAACGCCAAGAGGAAATCTTGTCTTTAGCGTTCGAACTCCACATTCGAATGTTCTGAGAGCATAATATGGATGAAACTCGTTACAGGCATAAGCATTCAAACTCTATTATTAACGTTTGAACGCTGAGAGAACTTGACTTTAGCGTTCGAATGCCAATACTAGCGTTCAAACGCTACGAAGGATTTTAGGAAAAAAACTAAATTTTAAGATTATTCTAACTCTAATTTACTCACTTTGACCCTTAAACTTCTAATCACTCACATTAATTAACTTACGCATCATAATTTACATAATTGAAAGAAATTAACGAGTTCAGGGTGTTACATTCGTCCCCCCTAAAATAAAGTTTATCCTCAAACTTGGCATAATCGTCATTCAAATAAAAAGGGATAACGCTCTCGCATTTCATTTTTTCATTCCTAGGTAGACTCCTCCCACGTATGGTTCTACCATAATACTCACACTAACGGAATGACTTTGTTCTTAAGAACTTGGTCTCGACGATCCAAAATCTCAATCCACTACTCAATATAGTTCAAATCTTCACTCACTTCCAAGGGATGGTGACTAATTATGTGCACGAGGTCCTAAACATACTTTCGTAGCATTGAAATGTGGAAGACATCGTGAACATGTGATAGATCTGGTGGGAGAGTGATGCGGCAGGCAACGGCTCTAATTCGTTGAAGAACTTCAAACGGTCTGATGTATCTTGGTTTTAATTTTTCCTTTTTGGCAAAACAACTTATCCCCTAGAAGGAGATACCTTCAAGAACACATGGTCTCCCTACTCGAACTCTAAGTCTCATCTCCGAACATCTGCATAGCTCTTTTGGTGACTCTGAGTGGTTTGAAGTCTTTATTGAATCATTCTGATCTTGTCAGTGGTTAGTTGGACAATCTTGAAACCCTAAAAGCTATCGTTCTCCAACTTTGGT
>BRYE01000006.1:9346397-9351397 GCA_030159115.1 Actinidia arguta var. hypoleuca | reverse complement strand
TACCACCAAATAGCCATGCACAAGCCCAATTAGGTCAAGACTGCATTCATCACCCCCCGAGGCATATTCTACTTTAAGGGCATGCCCTTTGGACTAAAAAACGCTAGTGCCACATATCAGAGGATGGTCACTAAAATATTTGATCCAATTTTGGGTAAAACCATGGACACATACATCAACGATATGGTGGTCAAAAGTATAAAAGATCCAAATCACATCAAGGATCTAACCGAGGTGTTCACAATATTGAAAAGACACAAACTAAGGTTGAACACTACGAAATGCGCATTTGGGGTGAGCTGGAGAAAATTCTTGGGGCATTCGGTTACAAGACGAGGGATCAAGGCAAATCCAAAACAAATTACAGCGATCAATAACCTTGTAAGCTGAAGGACTACAAAGGAAGTTCAAAAACTAACCAGGATGGAAGCAGCACTAAACAGATGCATTAGTAAGTCATCTAATAAATTTCATCTATTTTTTAAACTCTTTCGTAAAAATATAAAGTTTTTAGAGAATGAGGAGTGCGACAACAATTCAAGAAGTACATAATTGAACCGCCACTTCTATCCACGCTAGATAAGGGAGAATTGCTCTACGTTTACCTTGTCATCTCTGAACATGCCGCTAGCTCGGTACTCTTAAGGGAGGTAAATGGAGAGCAACGCCCGATCTACTTTGTCAACAAGATGTTTACGGATTGCCAAACAAGGTACTTGCCACTGGAGAAGCTCATTCTAGCATTGGTCTTAACCTCGCGGAAACTCATGCACTACTTTCAAGCACATCCCATCCCTGTGTATATAGAGTTTTTGCTCAAAAATATTTTATCAAAGGAAGATCTATCTGGCTGACTTTTCAAATGGGCTATTGAGCTTGGACAATCAGATATAAAATTCCTACCGAGGGCAACGATAAAAGGACAAGTCTTGGCTGATTTCATTATGGAGTTCTCGCCCCGAGCTATGAGTCTAGGGCAAGCTTGCCTTGCATCTGTACATAAAGAAGGGGAGAGCTCAGCTATAAGATCTTCTAAAATTTAATTAGTCCCCGGGGTTCCAGAGGTTGCTCAAGAACCACCCTAAGACGCAGAAATGACAACCGTTAGCGAGACCTCTAGGGATCCATAGGTTATTTTAGAACCACCTAAGATCGATCTCACATCGGCTTGGAAAATATTTGTGGATGGGACTAAAAAAGCCTGGGTGCAGGGGCAAGAGTAGTCTTAAAAAGCTTAGAAGGAGCAATTTTTGAACATTGCCTCAGCCTAAATTTCCCTACGACAAACAACGAAGCCAAATACGAAGCCTTCATTATGGAACTCTGGTCTGCTAGTAAACTAAAGGTTTCCGAGCTCGATGTATTTAGTGACTCAAAACTAATGGTTAACCAAATCACAAGAAAATTTGAAGCTCGGGGGGGCAAGATGGCTAAGTATTTGGCAGTGGCAAAGAATCTCCTTACCGAATTCGAAGTAGTAAAGATTAAACAAGTAAGGGGACTTTAATTTACATGTAGACACACTGGTAGGCTTGCGATCAATTTTTGAAGGAGAAATAGATCGGACCATCGCAGTCGATTTGATCTCAACCCCTAGTCATGAATTGCCTCAAGAGTCCATCCTAATCAAAATTGAGCTGGGATCGAGCTGGATGGATCCAATTGTGAACTTTTTGTGACATGACAAGTTGTTAGAAGACAAAAAGGAGACGCACAAACTCTGAATAAAGGAAGCACGGTTTTAAATTACTCCCTCTGGGAACTTGTACAAAAGATCATATCTGGGACCCTACCTGTTGTGCGTCCACTCGAGCCTGGTTGAAGACATACTCTTTGAGATCCACGAAGGCATGTTCAAACTACACTCGGGGGGAAGACTTTTGGCTCATTGAACCCTGACTCTGGGATTTTGGTGGTTATACATGCAAAAAGATGCCCTAGTGTACATCTATAAATGTACAAAGTGTTAATTTTCTCCCCTATAACTCACCAGCCAGCAAGGGACTTGACCCCTCTTACCAATCCATGGCCCTTTACCCAATAGAGGATGGACATTGTGGGGGTCTTGACCCGAGCTCTGGGGAACAAGAAGTTTTTGTTAGCAGCTACGACTACTTCACAAAATGGGTCGAGGCTGAACTATTAGCCCAAATTATGGAGGCGGACATGATCTGATTCATCCGCATAAATATTCTATCTAGATTCGGCATCCCCAGAACTTTTGTATTAGACAATGAAACTCAATTTGTGGGCAAAAAAGCTAAAGACTTGTTAGTGCAACTGAAGATCAAATTTTATAATTCAACGCCGAGCTACCCGTAGTGTAACAGGAAAGCATAGGCCACCAATAATACAATCATGAACGGAATCAAGAAAAAGCTTGAAAAAGCCAAAGGCAAGTGGGTTGAGGAACTACCAAACATTTTGTGGGCCTATCAGACCACACCGCGAAAAGTAACAAAAGAAATGCCTTATTCCTTGGCTTTCGAATTCGAAGTTGTAATCTCGCTGGAGGTCGGTTTGCCCACAATACAAACAAAAGCATACGACGTCAGTCACAATGAAGAAATCTTAGCTCGAGACATCGACTTCACTGACGAAAGAAAGGAGAATGCACTAATACGAATGGCTAACTATTAGAAACAGTTAACCAAAATATATAACCAAAAGGTCCAACACAGACAATTTTTAGTTGGAGACCTCGTTCTTAGAAAATTTGTTAGAAATACCAAGGACTCAACGGACGAGAAACTCGGTCTAAATTGGGAAGGACCTTACAAAATAATGAAGATCGCTAGGAAGGGTGCCTACCACCTCGGAGATCATGAAGGTAAACAAGTTTTGAGACCTTGGAACTCCAACAACTTGAGAAAGTACTACCAATGAAATATAATTTTCTGACTGAGCTGAAATCTATATCAGATATACTTGTAAAAACTGTGTTATATAAAAACTTCATTTTCTTGAGAAGTGCAAGGCAAAGCCAGAAAAGAGTTACAACAATTAGAGAAGAGTGTTAGTCGAGCTCCACGCGAGTTCCGAATTCTGTCCTGCAAGTTTGCCCATTTATTGTAATACCCCGAACCCATAAATTTCTTTATTCATGTCTTAAGGTAAAGATTTAATTCTATTAGGACCAAATTATAAGTATTTTATGGTCAAAGTGGTCAAAAGTGACCAAAATAGATTAAATGACCAATTAGGAGGAAGGTTGTAACAAGAAAAGGATGGAGATGGGCACATGGGATTAAATCCCATGTGTTTCTTTCAAAACACCAAGCCAAACACTTACACACAAAAAAAATTCGGAGAGAGAGAGAGAGAGAGAGAAGAAGAAAGAAAGGAAGAAGAAGGAAGGAAGAGAAGGAGAAACTTGGATAGAGAGTCCCAAATCCAAGCCTAAGGAAGCCATTGAAAGCTCTACCAAGCTTGAGAAGGTGAGAAAAATCTATTTTTATGTATATGTATAAGTTGAAGAAATTGGGTTATACCTTAGATACCTTAGGTAAGCCCAATGTTGAGTTTAGAGGACTCCCTTAAGTCCCAATTGAAGCATATTGAAGCTCAATTCAAAGAAATTAAATGCTAGAAACAAAAATCCCAAATTTCTAAATGTTAGGGTTTTTGAAACTTTAACCTTAGATCTACCATGCTAGGGTTAGTTTTGAGGCTTGAGTTTGAGTTATTGTTGTCTCTTGAGTGTGTAGTTGAGCCATAAAAACTTTGGTGAAGTTTGGATTAAGATTGGATAAGTTTTTGACAAGTTTCGTGCCAATTCTGCTGCTGCGCGCGACTGGCGTTGGAACGCCCAGGCGTTGGAACGCCACGTTGGAACGTCCAGAGATAGGATTTTCATTTTTGCCCAGGCGTTGGAACGCCACGTTGGAACGCCCAGGCGTTGGAACGCCACGTTGGAACGTCCAGAGATAGGATTTTCATTTTTGCCCAGGCGTTGGAACGCCACGTTGGAACGCCTGACGTTCGAACGCCACGTTCGAACGCCAGACCATTTTTCAGCCCAGACACTGTTTTGTAAAACGGGCATAACTTTCTCTAGAAAATTCGGATTGAGACACCGTTTGAAGCGTTGGAAAATAGACTCGTAGACCTTTCTAACCATATAAATTTTACAATTTAATTCCATCTATATTATGAGATATTGAAGTTTAAAGTCGACCTAAGATTTTACCAACAACACAATTTTCTTTAGAAATTAGTCCTTATTCAATTGAGCATAACTTATTCATTTGAGATGAGTTTCAAGCTCATGACCTACCAAATTGAAGGTCATTAAGTCTATTTTCAAATGATATTGACCTAGGAGGTATATTTATTGTCATGAGGTAAATGGGATACGATGAAGGAACTATAGACAAGTGTTGCCTTTGGCCATTAATAGTCAACCTAGGATCCTTAAACCTATTCCTAGGAGTGTCGCCCTAGGGCGTAGGTTATCCTTGAGCGGGGATACCTTTAGTCAAGTCGAGAGTTGTTATATTAGTTTTAAACCTTCTCGATCATAGTATTGACATTTTGTATCGTATGTCATATATGTGTAGGAACGCCAAGTGTAGCACTTAGCCAAGGAAACCAAGGTGAGTAACACGATGCCATGGACAAAATCTATGTATCTTCAAAAGTGTTTTCAATACGTATTATGTTATATGTAACCATTTTTCCATGCTTTCAATGCATCAATGATTATGTTCTAAATATGAATGCCATGACTTTCAAAGTATTCAATGTTACTATGCTATGTATTGAAATCCATGGATGCATGATTTACAAGAAAAGATAAGTATGTTCAAGATAAGCAAGTATAGTGACACTCGGGGTCCCCCGTGGTGGGACTTTAATCTAGCCTAAGGTCCTAAGGTAGATGGGGGACATTAAATAAGTTCCATCTACACAGTGAGATATCTCTGGCCAAAAGAGCCACCCGACCTATATGGTCACCCAGTTCAGCCGAGTTGTCATAGTTTCAGTATATGATATGTACA
>BRYE01000006.1:9318897-9326397 GCA_030159115.1 Actinidia arguta var. hypoleuca | reverse complement strand
AAGGTGAGTAACACGATGCCATGGACAAAATCTATGTATCTTCAAAAGTGTTTTCAATACGTATTATGTTATATGTAACCATTTTTCCATGCTTTCAATGCATCAATGATTATGTTCTAAATATGAATGCCATGACTTTCAAAGTATTCAATGTTACTATGCTATGTATTGAAATCCATGGATGCATGATTTACAAGAAAAGATAAGTATGTTCAAGATAAGCAAGTATAGTGACACTCGGGGTCCCCCGTGGTGGGACTTTAATCTAGCCTAAGGTCCTAAGGTAGATGGGGGACATTAAATAAGTTCCATCTACACAGTGAGATATCTCTGGCCAAAAGAGCCACCCGACCTATATGGTCACCCAGTTCAGCCGAGTTGTCATAGTTTCAGTATATGATATGTACAAGTACAAAAGCAAGTATGCCAAGATTCTGTGAGCTTCAAGTTTATGAAAGTCTATGTTTTCAGAAAAGATATGTATGCTCACATGTTTAAGCTAAATGATATGAGTATGTTATGAAATAATCCATGGTATTTTATGTTCATGCATCTGTTGTTATTCACTAAGCTTTTAGCTTACGTTTCCGAAAACCTTTTCAGGAGACCAGTCCGAGGAGCAGTAAGAAGAAGATAGCAAGTAGACTTTAGTTTTGTGGCCAATGGCCTTATATTATTTTGTAAGGGCTAGACCCTATATTATGTAATGATGTATGTAGAAAGTTTAAAGTTTAGGCACAGCTCTGTATACAGTGTGCACACTCTATTTTATTATTTTCAGTATTATGACGCTTCCGCAAAAGAAAAAGAAAAATTATACCAATTTGAATGAGTATGCACAAGTTTAAGATAAGTAGGCCTTGGCGGCAAGCCGCCGGCCGGTGACGTACCGTCGATCCGCATAGACCGGGTTGCGGGGCGTTACATTTATACTTAGAAAAATTTCTAGAGAAGGGTTAACCGAGCTCTATGCGAACTCCGAGATCTATCTCTTGAAATTTTTCCAGAGTATACTTGGCCAAAAAAATTTTATATGGAAGAGTTAGCCGAGCTCTATTTGAGTTTTGAGCTCTGTCTCGCAAGTTTGCCCAAAAATATTTAGAAAAATTTCTAAAGAAGGGTTAGTCGAGCTCTATGCGAACTCCAAACTCTATCTCTTGAAATTTTGCCAGAGTATACTTCGCAAAAAGAAATTTATATGGAATACTTAGCAGAGCTCTATTCAAAGTTCCAAGCTGTCTTGCAAGTTTGCCTAAATATACTTAGAAAATATTTAAGGGGAAAGTTAGCCATGCTCTATGCGAACTCCGAGCTCTATTTCTTAAAAATATTTCAAAGTATATTTAGCCAAAAAAGAATTTATAAAAAAGAGTTAGCCGAGCTCTGAAATATGTCCCGCAAGTTTGCTTAAGTGTACTCAGCAGTTTGTTGAGCAAGAGTTAGCCGAGCTATGATCGAGCTCCGAGCTCTATTCTACGAATCAAACAATATATAGGAATGTAAATTCTCATACGAAGAGTGGAATGCAAACGAGGTACAAAAGAAAAAAATTTATTCAAGCACAAAGTTGTTCGAATTACAAAGATATTCAAGCATACAGTTGTTCGAATTACAAAGATATTCAAGCACAGAACTGTTCAAATATAAGGTTATTCAAGAACAAAGGTATTTAATTACAAAATTGCCTAAACTAGGTGCCCGAAAGTGATGATCAATATTATATCTATGATTTGACTTCGGCCTACGGAATAGAAGCTTCACAGCAATATTTTTTGACTAGGTTGAACTCTTTAATATCCAATACCGGCAAGAGCACAGCAAATTGCTTATCAGCTACAGGAGAGTTTTTTGCCTTAAAAGGAAAGTCAACACGGCCGAGCAAAAGTTTCATAATGCAAAACTTTTGGGGATGTAGGCGAATGAGCTAATAGTGCACATCGAGCTCTGCCCTACTATGACTACTCATTATTTTTCAAGGGACATCTACCATATCCTTCCATTGCTTCGAAGCCATCTCGACAGTTGGCAGCCCTAGGGGCAAAACTTTAAAATCATCCACCTTAATCTTAGGAGACAAAAGCAGATGCAGAAAGACTAGAAGTTTTGGGATGTAAAATCAAGTGTAAGGTTTGCTTAATTTATAGGGGCAATTAAAAGGCGAATGCACCATCATCAATGGGGAAGGCCAATGAACTGCCATTGACGAAGGAAATTGGACCGTCATAAAAGAAAGAACATGTATTTGGACCCTGTTATTTCACGGACTAACCGTTGTCCATAAGACAACAAGAGAAGGTACGTGGAAGTTTCCACGCACGTCGCGTGTCCCATCACGATTGACAAAGTATACTTGGCAAAAATTTAAGGAAGATGTAGTTGTCATCGCTCTAGAAGTGAATTCCTTACCGCAAGTGTATGGGTCGCAAAGTAATAATAAACTTGAAGTACGAGTATCGATTCCACGAGGAGCAGTGCCAAGGTGAAAGCAAAATACTAAAAATACTAAGATTCAATCCTAACTCAATTCTAACTTATGCTTCAAAAAGAGAAAATAAAAATTATATATTTTGGTATTTGATTGATTTGAAGTAAATTACGAAAGCAATTAAAAAGTAATTTAAAATTTAATATTAAAAACGACTTAGAATCAATTGATCCAACCAATCGAGTTTCTCGGAATTCCAATGGAGGTTTCGTATAACTCAAATCATTCGACTACGTCGTAAGTCTCGGATTCGGAAGATTTAGATTTTAAAAACACTTGTTCTTTCAATCTTCAGTTTATAAAATAAATCTTGTTATTTTAATCATGGTGGTGCATTATCGATTCGTGCAGCACATTTACTGAACTCAACTCACGCATAAACATTACAAGGCAACGTATATACTAAATCAACAATTCATGCATATGCGTTACCGAACATAATAGGACGCTCAAGTTTTTAAAAGTATTTAGAACAAAGAAGAAGAAGAAGAAAAATCAGAAAGATATAACGATGGATAGTATTTTACCTACATTGTTTATCATTGATCCCCAATCGATCTTCACAATCGATCCTGAGTTGGGAAAATTAGCCACATGACTACGAAAAATAAATAATTAAATATAAAAAATATTCTAAAATATGCGTACTGATATAAATAATTAAAAATTAATAAATATAAATTAATGGTAGAAAAATTATAGAACAACACGCGTAATTAAATAAAATTAGAAATCAAATTGATTAAATATAAATTGAATGTAATCAATTACAAGAATTATTAAAAACTATGAAAAACTAAGTTAGGAGGCTGTAAAACCCTAAAAAATAATGTTTGTCAATCATAAAACCGTAAGAAAATATATATAGGCTACACAATTCGAGTCCTAGAGGGATTAGTATTCCTGCCCAATTTTTTTCTTGGAGTTCGAACCCTACAAATTCCTTGTCGACCAACGTTCGAACACCAAGTGTAATTTTTGAGATTTTTCTGCTATAGTTCGAACTCTGTTTTGTTCTTCATTTTAGCGTTCGAACTCTAAGTTATAAATTCCTGTCCAGAGTTCGAACGCTACATAAAGGGTTCGAACGGTAAGGTAAAATCCCATTTTTCAACTTTCGGTATCTTTGAACGCTGCACAAAGGGTTCAAACGGTATCTACCCATTTTTCTTCTTTGAGTTCGAACTCTAATTTCCTTTGTGTTACATAGTTCGAACGCTAAGCACAACTGCTGAATTTTTCTTCCCAGAATTCGAACATTGTATTCCTTCTTATAATAGAGTTCGAACGCCAAGTGTAATTTTGACCTTCTTTAATTTTTTTCATCTTCTTCGTACCCCATTTTGGAGTTTCGGAGTTCAATTCTCACGATGCTCGTTAGACGTGACTTTGCATAATTTTGCAAGATCTTTCCAATGATGCATCTTCTATTCCATTCCGAACTACGAATGAACACTTTTCTTCAAGATAATTTTTGATAATGGCTCTCGATACACGTGCCCGCACTCCATTGTACTTTTATGGATCTAATTCTTTCTTTTTATCAATATTAACCTACAATGAACTCGAACCCAACTATAAGTACGAATCATAATAAAAAGACATAATTAAACTCATCTAGGGACAATTTAGGATAATTTAGCGGCGCTTGGACTACAATTATGCAGTCCAATCAATAGTCAAGCTCCATGTGAGTTCAGAGCTTTGTCTTGTGAATATTGCTCAAGTATACTAAGCCAAAGTTTTTAAGGAAGGGTTAGCCGAATTTTATGCGAGTTTCGAGCCCTGTCCCTCGAGGATTGCCCAAGTATACTTAGCAAAAATTTAGAAAAGAGTTAGCCAAGCTCCAAATAAGTCTTGATCTTTGTCCCACGAACTTTGCCAAAGTTTTTAGGGAAGGGTTAGCTGAACCCTATGCGAGTTTCAAGCCTTGTCCATCAAGGATTGCCTAAAGTATACTTAGCAAAAAATTAGGGAAGAGTTAGCCAAACTCCAAGCGAGCTTCGAGCTCTGTCCCATGAACTTTGCCAAAGTATACTTAGCTACAGTTTTTAGGGAAGGGTTAGCCAAACTCTATGCGAGTTCTGAGCTTTGTCCCACAAAGATTGCCTAAATATACTTAGAGAAGTACCAAAGGTAAACACTGCGTCTACACTATCGACATCCATACAAGAATGAGCTGAAGACATGAAGTACTGTATGCGTTTCAAACAGTCTTACAGCAAAAATTGTTCAAAAAACAAGAAAAATACATCTTTGGGGAGCAGAAATCAAAATTATGATACTAAAGAGCAAAAAACGAGAAAATAAATTACTCTGTCGGAGGGGTGTTCGGGTTCACTTCGACAATCCCTCCCTCAACGTCTCTAGCTCCTTCTTTTTCACCTCCACCAAGCACGTTGCTTAAAGATACGATAGCATTAATAGCATCCTCATCTTCGTCTGGTTGGTTTATATATTCCTCCTTGTTAAAGTCGGGCAGGATCATGGACAAATAGGACATAGAAGGCTTGGAAAACTCGAATGTAAGAGCAGCCTTGGCCCATGCTGGGTTATCCTCGGGGATGCCAAGCTCAGTTAAACAAGCGAACCACCCCTCCATGAAAACCCCAGGGCAGAGCTCGGCAACTTGCTTGTCATAGTTGTCCCTTGCTTGGCTGATCTACTTGTTAAAGACCCACTCATAGACGGATCATAAGCTACTACCTGAAGCTCGACCAGATCTTACAATGCCTTATTTCTCTAAGCCCTAATAGCAGCAGCCTCACATTGAGCCTGGGTTGCAGCTGCATAGCTGGCATCCCTGGCCTATTCAATAGTAGTCAAATCTAGCTTCAGTTGATCGGTGGCAGCCAGTGCGAGCTTGGCCTTATTCAGTTCGGATTCCAAGCTGCCTCCCACCTTCTTTTTTATCCTATTCAGCTTAACTAATTGTTCCTTCATGCGGTCTGAGATGGCCGTAGCTCTCTGCAGGATCTACAAAGCAAAAATATAGAAAAACGTCAAGTATCAAAAATGCAATTTGAAAAGTACCAAGATCACGATGCTTACCTGAACTTGCTACATCACTAGCAGACCCTTAATCGTCTCTGAGTTCTCCTTGGCGAGAGCAGCAACATCGTTCGGTAGCATGACTGCCAGTGTAAAGGCCAAGTTGGTGTCATAATCCTTGGCAGAGTCAGCTACCGTTACCTCTTTGCCGAGATCGTAAAAGGAGAACTCGGACTTCCAAAGCTCAACATTTGCACCCGAGGAAGGGAGGAAGGTTGAGTTCGTCTCCCTTGCCTTCTTCTTAGACCTCTTGGACGTGCCCGTCGTGAGCTCTTTCCCCTTGAGCTTGTCCAAAAGTGGGGCCTCAAACGAGTTCGGTTCAACCCCTAAGATTGCTTCAGCCAACACCATAATCGAATCAATAATTGGTGGAGGCACCTGGCTAATGGGAGGAGCGGCTACAACGAGAGGTTTGGCAATTGGCACAGTCTTCTTCTGACTTAGGTTCTTGAACTTCACCTTGTTGGTTTCACACGAGCTCACGTTAGAGTCGTTGGGCTCCTTAAAAAAGTGAGCTATCTTAACCTCTCCTATAGGCTGAGGTGAAGCATAGGCAAGATGGTCAGAGTGTTCATTGTCCGAGCTCAAGATAGAGATGGGCAAGGCTAGAACTTTTGGCTTGACCGCAGGAATCACCCGATTTTGCCTCTTATTCAGCACGAGATGGCTGACGACTTCCTCTCCCTCCTCTTCCTTGCTGTCCGAGGAGTCCAAAGAAATGTAGCTTGATGAGCTTGAGGTGACACCCTCTTCCCAACCTTGAACTCAGGTAGCAAGGACGTTCGTACTGAGTTCAACTCCAAACCACTCTAGACTAAAAGGCTTCACGCTGCGGAGCCTGGACTTTGATGCGTAGGGGAGGAAAGTTGATACTACCAAGCTCCTTGGCCTTATACAAAATAACGTGCTAATAGATCGGCTCATACACAAGGATATCGGCTACCTTTTTCAAAGCCTACCTGTTGTTGACAGCTTGAATTGCATTTTTGCAAACTTCAGGCTGGAGTTTGAATTAGTCGTTAAAATCTATACGACAACAGAAGCAAGTATCATTATTAGTATCAGCATAAGAAACTTCACAAGTATTAAGATTGCAAATTCAATAAAGGAAACACTCACTTCCAGGAAAACGGGCATTATGCCTCAAGAACGATCGGAGACCATCGTCTCTAGCTCGAAATTCCCAATTACCTAAAATCCAAACAAACTTGTCATGGAAGAAGTCTTTGTCTAGGTTGTCAGTGACCAACCTCGATTATAGCTGGCGAGGATTCCTGAGACATAAGTAGTGATTACCTTTCAACAAAGGTGTGCGTGGCTCTCTATTCGGTCGCACACGGTATAAACGTGCAATAGGTCCTCGGCACTGAAAGGGAGCTTCATCTGACGTATCAACATGTCCACCGCAAGCAGAGTTCAAACAAAGTTGACAGACACCTGCATGAAGGTGAGATGGCAACTCGCCATCACTTCCTTCAGCATCGGGATGATTGGGATCCAGAGCTCGGCTTAGTGGATTAGCAAATATGAATCGAGATGTAGTCCCCATTGCCTTCCACTAGGTTGGCATCCTTGTTGGGTCTAGAATACCATATTTGAACATCCACGGGGATGTCATGGTTGATCCAGAACTTGTTCAAAGCCTCATCACTATCAACCAACAGCTGAGCTTGATTCAACTTTATGTTCTGAAAGTAGAAGCAAGATAGTTAAAACGAGTTCAACCGGACAATTATGACGAGCCTGGGAGAGTAGAGCCAGATGAGCTTGCCGTCAGCACCAAACCCTACTCCACTAAGGCTACTTATTCCTACGGGACAACTACTAGACCCTCTTATGGCCTTGAACCCATCACGACAACAAAAGGATCTAGGGGACAAAACCCTTGGGCCATTGATCCTACAAGGTAGCCTGAACCCATTTCGTCAAGAGAAAAAGGGCCAATGGTGACCCAGTTCACAAAG
>BRYE01000006.1:9296397-9298897 GCA_030159115.1 Actinidia arguta var. hypoleuca | reverse complement strand
ATCTTCTTGTGCGTGGACTCCACAATCTTCTTGTGATGGATGTTACCCGCGCTATCTCTTTTCAGATGCATGTTCTCAAGGTGTATTAGAGTGATGCGATTTTCACGGCCTGTTACCTTGTGAATCGTATGCCCTCCACTGTCCTGGGTGGTCAAATTCCCCTAAACTGTTTTCCGACCATCATCTCTACACTCTACCCCTTCATGTTCTTGGTTGTACCTATTATGTCCATGCTCTCGACCCTGAGCATGACAAGCTCGATCCTCGAGCGATTAAGTGTATTTTTCTTGGGTACTCCCGCACTCAGAAATGGTACAAGTGTTATTCTCCTGTTCTTTAGGCGTCAGTTTGTGTGTGCGGATGTTACTTTCAATGAGTCGCTGTGATACTTCCTTGCTGTGTACACTTCTAGAGATCCCGGCCTTTATCTACCTACCCGTGTCCCCTTTGTGTTCCCAATTCCCAGTCCTACGGTTAAGTCATTGCAAGTTTATGTTCGTCGCAATGAAGTGGTCATTGCTCCGGCACCTATTTCACTAGCTTCTACTCCCTCTGGCGACTCCTCGCATGTGTCGTCTCTTGTGCTGTTGTTGTCTCCTATGCCTGCTTCACTTGTTGCTCATAACATTGACTTTCTTCCATTGCTCTTTGTAAGGGTAAACGCACTGGTACTTTCCATCCTATTGCTCAATTTATCTCTTGTGATCACTTATCTCCTTCCTTACGTTTGTTTACCATGTTTGTTATTACCGCACGTGTTCCTAAGTCAGTGTTTGAAGCCCTATCCATTCCTTGCTAGAGGCAAAATGTGGTAAACGAGCTGACAGCCTTGCATGACAATGGTACTTGGGAGATAGTTCTGCTTTCATCTGGGAAGTCTTTTGTTGGTTTCCGGTGGGTGTTTACAGTGAAGTACCTTCTAGATGGGACTATTGAGCGCTATAAGGCATGCCTGGTTGCCAAGGGCTACACTCAGATTTATGGTATTGACTATGTTAAGACCTTTTTCTCTTATGGCTAAGATTGGATATGTTCGTCTTTTTCTCTCCCTTACCATTAAACTTGGGTGACCCTTGCACCGTTGGATGTGACGAATGTGTTTCTTCACGGTGATCTTTAGGAGGAAGTATATATGGAGCAACCTCCGGGTTTGTTGCTCAAGGGAAGAGTAGTTTGGTACTTCGTCTTCGCAAGGTGCTATATGGTCTTGCGCAATCCCTACAAGCTTGGTTTGGAAAGTTTAGTGATGCAGTTCAGCAGTTTGGTATGCGTAGGTGTCAGTCTCAGTGTTCTGCAGTATGACCGAGAGGGGGAGGATTCTCTTGATTGTGGAAAGGGGGAGGATTCTCTTGAGTGTGCATGTTGATGATATCATTATCACCGGTGAGGACACTCAGGGTATTATGGAGTTGAAGACTTTCCTTCAGGGACAATTCCATACCAAAGACTTGGGCAGGTTATAGTATTTTTTGGCAAATTGAGGTTGCCCGGTCTGAGGGAATTAGTTTGTCCAAAAGGAAGTATGAAATAGACATTTTAGAGGAAACAGGCTTAATGGGAACCCACCAAGCCTGTAGAGAAACCTATGGATCCGAGTGTGAAGTTGTGTGTGGATCAACGTTGTTAGAGGCGCGAGGCGCCTAAAGTCATGCACAGTGCGCCTCCTGGTAAGTAAGGTGCAACCACTTCACTAAGTCACTAGTAAGGCGCACGAGTTGCGCGAGTCTGTCAACAGGCTCGATTTGGCCGATCTATTTAACCCTAAATTCTTCTCCCCTCTCTATCTTGTAGTGTAAAAACTAGGGGAAAAAAAGAAGAAGAGAGAACGGAAGCTCACAGGTCGTGGTCGTGGTCGCCGTCGCACGCAAATCTACTTGCCATTGCCATTGCTCGTCGCCGTCGCTCGTCGCCGTAGAAGGCAAGCACGCTTCTCTCTCTCTCTCTCTCTTTCTATTTTTTTGATTTGCTGTGACTTGTGACAGCACCCAGCAAAGGTTTTATTTCAACAAAGTGATGCTACAAATTAACAACAGAGCTTTCCAAAAGTACTGATATCATACTATTACTATTGCTTTAGTTTACACTATTACTGACATTAGTGTTTTCATATTCAATAAAGTTCTTAATCTTCTCATACAAAGTGATAGAGGAGCTTCACAACAGTACATTATTAATTTACTTTACACTATTACAATATACTAGTACACTATTACTAGTGTACTTTTTATTATTATTATTATTAATTAGATATTATTGTGTATTGTTCAATGAATTAGATGTCGGGCGGCGAAGGTAGTGCAAAAAAAGATCCTGCGTGGAAGTATTGTCATATGATAGATCATGCCAAGAGAGATAAGTTAAAGTGTAATTTTTGTGACAAATTACTTCGTGGAGTAATTTTTCGAATGAAGCAACATTATGTGGGAGGATTTAAAAATTCGACGATTTGTCCAAGATATCCACCAAAGTAAGAGAAGAAAAGCAAGATTATATTGCAAAC
>BRYE01000006.1:9226397-9238897 GCA_030159115.1 Actinidia arguta var. hypoleuca | reverse complement strand
GATACCACTCTGTCATGCCCCGTAACCTGACCTATGCGGATCAAAGGCATGTGATGGCTGACAACCTAGCTACCAAGGCCAACATACATTTAATTGGTTGAACACCTGTTCATACTCATTTACAATGATATATAAATGCGAAAACGTCATAATAACTGAAAGAAATAAAGTGTGGAAGATATACAGAGCTGTGCCTATGTTTTAACTTTTACATACACATTATGGCCTACTTTAATTATACATCATATGACCAACATGAACTACCGTGATAAAGTCATAATAATGCTACGTAATATAGGGTTTAGTCCGTACAACATAACATAGGCCCTTGGCCGCAAACTAAGATCTGCTTTTTCACTCCCTTCTATGGCTCCTCTGATTGGTCTTCTGAAATTTGTTTTAAAAAACGTAAGCTATACGCTTTGTGAATAATATTAAATGCATGAACGTGAAAATACCATGGATCATAACATAACATGCATATCTTGCTTGACATAAATCATATAAATATGGTATAGCTTTTTCTGAAAACTTGAAACTTTCATAAATTTGAATCTCATGTAAACATAGTATAGCTTGAACATTTTTTAGTTATAAATATATCATAACTTGAACTTTCATAATCATAAAGCTGTAAGTACTTTTTAAATTAGTAGGTACTAAAACGTGTAACAACTCGACATAGTAATCTTTCAGTCACAATGTTGGGGCACTTTAGGCCAAGGACATCTTCCATATAGATAGTTTATTTTCGATACCCTATCATAGGACTAGATAGTTTATTTTCGGTCCTCTATCATAGGATTAAGGGGATAGATTAAGGTTTCGCTACTCGAATACCCCGAGTGTCACTATACATTGAACATATTTCATTTGCTATGCATTTAAAATCCTTTTTCTTCTCATGTTTAAACATTCATTCATGGGGTTCATTTCATAACATACTAGTATTAGCATTACATTTCAAAGACATGGCTTTTATAACATAAATATACATTTATAGATCGAAAGTATGGAAAACATTTCATGCAAGGTAGTTCGTATTGAAAACATTTGGAAAGTACATAGATTTTGTTCATGGCATCATGTTACTCAACTCGGTTTCCTTGACTAGGGGTTACCTATATGTAAATGACATAGGGTACGAAAACGGTAATACTATGTTCAATCATACAAGAATAAAATAATTAAACTAATACGAAACTATTGACTCGACCTAAGATATTCTCTCTCTAGGTCAAGACTCCTTAAAGATGCATCTAAAGTCTCCAATTTGGTAGGTTAAGGGCTTAACATACTATGGACCAAAACTAAGTCATCCTAAGGAAAAAGGCCAAACTGCCTGAAAATTGGTCCGGCGTTCGAACGCTGGAAAGTGGCGTTCAAACGCTAAGATGCCGTTCAAACGCTAATTTTGGCGTTCGAACGGTGGCTGGGTGCGGTAGCAGAAATAGCTACTAAAATTTACCAAAATTTGCAAAACACTAACCAAACTCTTCCCAAGCTCCTAGGGTACCAAGGATAACTCAAGGGGACTACAATAACTCAAAAATCAACTCTCAAACACACCCCTAGCATTGTAGATCTAAGATTTAAAAACTTAAAAACCTTAACATTTTAAAATTTGGAGCTTTTCAAATCTTACCCCCAAATGAAACTCAAAGTAGACTCTAATACTAACCTATGTTACATACATACGCATATACATGAGTTAGGGGGTGTGCTTACCAAAGTTCCAAGCTCAACAATGGTCTCCTCTTAGCTTGAGGTGAACTCTCAAAGCTCTCTCTTTCTTCCTCTCCTTTCTCTCCTTCTTCCTCTCTCTTCTTCTCTCTTTCTCTTCTTTCTATCTCTCTTCTCTTTACGCATGAGTGTGTGTGTTGCGTTTGTGTGTGAGTGTATTAGGTAATGCACACATGGGAAATAATCCCATGTGCCCTCCTCCACTTAAATCCTTTGTTTCTCTTTTTTTTTTCCTTTTCTTTCTGTCCTTTTTACTATTGTCGTACAAATGCCAATTCGGCCGTTTGAATGCTAAGATCTGTTTGGCATTCGAATGCAACGTTCCAACGTCCTGAAGATGGAAAAATGTCACAGGCTTGATCATTCGAATGCCTATATTAGCGTTCCAACGTCAAGAAGAATTTGACTAGCGTTCGAACGCCACGTTTGAACGTCCTGAATGTAAAAACTCTATGACTCCGTTATAGGCTTGAGCGTTCAAATGCCCCTTCTAACGTTCGAACGTCAAGAAGAAATTGGCTAGCGTTCGAACGCCATTTCTAGCATTCGAATGCCAAGGAGAAATTTTGGAAGAAATTTAAGCCTAAAGTTTTGACGGCATTTTAACTCTATTTTGAATCTCTTTGATACATAACTACTAATAAATTACATTAACTAATATATCATCCATAATTTATATAATTAAAGGGATTTAATGGGTTCGAGGTGTTACAAGCTGAGCAAATAGGTCGATTTAATCCGGGCTAGCGTTGCTGGTAAGGTAATGGGCTCAAACGATCCGGGATGATAAAACGGGTCAGTCTTGTCCGGAGGTGTCTAGCCCGGATCCACTGAATTGGAGGGATTCAGGCTGACCCCATGCTTTAATGGGTTGTGTCGACCTAGCTTGTGGAAATTTCGGACCAGATATTAAACGGGCTCCCCGAACCCAACCCAATTTGCACTTCTAATGCACATAATTTGTCCTACAACAATATCTATGTATCTTTACTTGCTCGAGTATGTATTCATAGTCTAATTGCTGATTTTTGATGACACATTTTTCTCTATGTTGTTTTTTACACGTGTCAATTATGACATGGTTGTAATAAACTATTTTCTTGAAAGATGTCATTTTGTTTTTGAAGTTTAAAAAACGACGTCATTTTTTAAACTCCAAGAATACTCTACGCAACCCGCACTTCAGAGGATCCAAACTTGTTCAACTGGCATATTGCAGTCACCGAGAAGTTATTCTTGTGTGGATAAAGCGCCTTTGTTTCTTGTGAAATGACAAAATTAACCTTTGGCCATTTATTTTGTCATCAACTGGGAGTAGATATTGGAGAAAGGGAAGCTGCAACCCATTTTCTTAGTCCTAGCAAAGAACCTTGTATTGTGCACCCGCAATCTATGCAATACAATTATATATATCAAAACGTTATATTTGTACTGTTATAAATGTTGATGTATATCTTTTGTATATAACCTAGGGGTAGGATAATCTTTTTGTATTTACTGTTTTGTCTATATATTCTCTTATTTATTCTTTTATAACCAAAACTCTTCGTATAATAAACTCTCTCTTTATCTCTCTCTACTCTCAACACTACATATATATATATATATATATATATATATATATACCTTTATCACATTAATATGGTATCAGAGCCATAGTTTTGTACACCTGTTCTTTGATTTTCGTTCTTTTACCTCTATTTTTTGATTTTTTGTCATCTTCTCTATTTTTTGCCGACGAGAAATCTACTTGTATTTGAAATTTGAACACACCATTGTGTTCGTCCTGAAACTATGAGCTCACAAAAGTCCAAAACACCACCGAAATCATCGACACGCGCTCCCACGCGCCACTTGAGTCACTACGCATCAGATATACGCACATAGATCATCCCCCGCACATACACTCGCTCATACGCGTCTCTGCCATGCGCGATGAGTCCACACAGGCCCAAGCGCGTTAGATCTACTCTCGGCGCGTGCCCTACACGCGATCTGCTTGTGACATCATCACTACATCAGCCTCACGCGTTAGTGTGCATCAGCCAGCACGTCAGCGCGTGTCAGTTGCTCGTCAGCCAGTGCGTCAACGCGTATCGGTCATTAGCCGCACGTCAGATAGCACGTCAGCCGTCCATCAGCCGTCTAGGTTCATATTTTTGAGTATTTTCGACCTTCTGATTCTGTTTCTGCACTTGGTTTTTGCTATTTCTGCCTCATTACTACTGTAGTTGCTATTTTTGCACTATTGTCTACTTTTTTCCTTACGATTTGGACTGTTTCTACTCCTTGTTGTTCACTATGGATTGATCTAAGGGTTGTAGATCTATTGTTATCACTCTGGAAGGTCCGAATTATATACCATGGTCTCAGGCGATGTCTAGTTTTCTCAAGGGACAAAAACTTTGGTGTTATGTTACTGGAGATATTACGGCACCGATTTAGGGTACTGCTGAGACACCTACTGAGTACATTATACGTCTTGAAGAATGGGATAATAAGAATCATCAGATTATCACGTGGATACGTAATACTTCTATTCCCTCTATTAGTTTACAGTTTGGGAGATTTGATACTGCTCATGCCTTTTGGGATTTTCTGACCACCAGTTATACTACTGCTGATCTGGCTTGTCAGTATCAGTTTTTGACTTTCCCTATGCCGACAAAGACAGGAGCCTGGATAGTCTATCAGTGCCTACTTGCCTCAGATATATTCTATATGGGACCAGTTGACTCCTTCAGAGCCTCAGTGGGTCAATGATGTTGATTCTACTTTGTTTGCCACTTATCGAGATCAGCAGCGTCTTATTCTATTTCTCATGGGACTTTCTGATGTATACGAGCCGGTTCAGGCCTCTCTCCTTCATCGCATTCCTCTTCCTACATTAGATTAGGCTATCTCTGAGCTCTTATCTGAGGAGACTTGCCTTGGTCTGATTTCGACTTTCCGTGTAGACACCGCTCTTGCTTCTGGTTCTAGAGGTTGTGGCCCCTCTGGTGGTTCTCAAGGTTTTTCAACCTCTGGTACTCAGTCCTTTGGTTCAGCCTCTTCAAATAATGAGTGCACCTTTTGTCATGCCACTGATCATCGTCTACTTACTTATCTTGCTCGGATTTGCAAACATTATCGCCAGCGAGGTCCTGGCCATTATCAGTCTGACTGTCCCAAGAACCCTATTCGCCGAGATACTCGTCCTCAGTCTCCTACTGCTATTGCTGGGGGTTTCCTCTACTACTTCCGCCTCTCCTACTCTGATCGATGTCAGTGATCTTCCTGCTCTTGTTCAGCAGATTATGATAGCTTCCGGTAATCCCTTTACTGCCTTGTCTGCCACTTTAGGTATATCTTCATGGTACTTTGACTCTGGGTGTAGTAGTCATATGACATTCTAAAAAATTAAACAATTCATAAATTTTAGAATTTTCAAAAATTATTGGTAGATATTGATATTACAATCTCCATATTTGAATATCTTCTCTCACTCATCTTACACAAACAACATCAAATAAATAAACAAATAAAAAGTTAGCATTGTATGCTAGATTACCATTCATGTTTGAATAAGTTTAGAAAAGTAAAGAACTTATACTTACATTTTATATAAATTTATAGTTACATCCTATAAATAATTTTTTGTTACTTTTTAAAGGGTACAAACATTTCTCAGACTAATCAACCTTCCGTGCAAACCTTACGATTGGAGGTAAATTGAATTCTTATGATTTGCTTGATCCATGAATTATGAATGTATAAGCATGATCGTGATATAATTTTTTATTATGTTGACGCCATTATCCTTGAGAGAATTATTACAACATATTCTAAAGTTTGATTTCTATGTTGAAATAAGTTAAATTGCATTGTCTCTCAATCAATTTCTGTTTTACAATTATCTCCATTAATCCACTACCATCTTAACATTGTATCTATTCATAAAAATAGGATAGATTATAATATTCAAATTTAGAATGCATTTTCCAATGTTATGATGCCAACATGATTGCATCTGCAGTGATTGCACCCTTTGAATTTTGGATAATCGGTGTTCTCCTTGTTAATTAGTAAGTAATTTATTTTTCTTCTCCACCTTGCCAATTTTGATTTCTTTTTGTAATTTTCTTTCTAGCCGTGGCCAAGAATTTATTCCATCCTATAAAAACTTTAAAAAAATAATGCCATGATCGAAGCTAAAGAAGAGAGAAGAATTGAAAAGAACAAACAACGAAAATGAACACGTCGAATCACAAATATCAAATCTCCCTTCTCTCTGGTGGGAAGAAGTTCTGGAAAGCAGGGATCGTAGGTTCTTTTCCCAATCATGTGTATCACGAGCAAAACAGAAATGGGTTTTTTTGAAAACAAACTGTCCAGAATGGGGGGAAAGTTATGCTATTATTTTGGAAAAGTACAGTAACCTCCCCCAGGTTTGGATTTAATATAGATTCTCCCTTTACCTTTTGGAAATTGCACTTGCATCCCCTGTCAGTCTTTGTCTGCTAATAGAGGTAACGGAAAATAGGATTTTACCTTAATACACTCAAATATGTGGAGACATTATGTAATAATTCCCTCTTCCTCTTCCTCTCCTCTCTGTGTATGTCAGGGTATGAACACAAACCTAAATAAGGGTATTAATCTCTCTCTCTCTATCACACACACACACACACACACAGATACATAGATTTACCAGATATATAATTATATATATACATACAGATATATATACGTAGATGTATACTTGTCTATAAAATTAGGGTTGGGAATTTGTGAGGATTGAGTTTTAATTTGAGCAATATATATACAACAGTCGATCTAAGCCACTTTTCGTTAGTGGGAAATAGACGCACATTGATATAGGGTGTTGAGCTTCCATATCCCGCGATGATGCCCATCGTATCATCCTTTGTTTGATTTGAGTTTTGCTCAGTGGGTAAGTGGTGGTGGTGGAAGGCTGGACTAGAAGTGATTGTGGCGGTGGCAAGTTGGCTGCTTGGTGGTGAGTTTCGGGACCAAAATGATGAGAGAGAGAGAGAGAGGAATCAAAGTTTTTTTTTTTAATTGGGAGTATTCTAGAGAGGGGAATAAAAGTTTATTTTTTAATTGGGCGTATTTGGAAGGTTATATTTGGTATTTTGTTAAATTTGAAGGATGACATCATCAAAAGCTGTTAGTTGACTTAACGGTCAACTAAGGAAGGGGGAAAGTGCAATCTGGATATGAATCTTGAGGGACGGAAATGTAATTTCGAGAAGGTGAGAGGAAAATCTGTATTAAATCCAAACCTCAGGGGAGGTCCGTGTAATTTTTTCTATTATCTTTTTTAAAATTGCTAATAGATTAAAAAAAAGATATGAAAAAAATCCGAAATTAGTGTTAGCCTACCAAGTTTTGGACAAAGAAAAACAATATCTGGGATAAAAATTTGAAATTGGCAAGTGGGCATAAAATTTGAAATTAGTGTTCTACATTGCTTAGGAGATTCGAAAAAAAATCCAAATTTAGTGTTTTACATTGTTTAAGATTCTAAGTAATGGATAGAAATTGGTTGAAGTTCATATAATTGTAGTTGTACAATTAAAAGAAAATCTAATATTTAGAATTTTGGCCCAATCAAAATGCGACACATAATTATGTAAAAATTAAAGGAAAAAAACTAGATTCACAAATTGAAATAGTTATATTATTTAGTAAATTCGTTCAATTTTTGTGACTTTTTAAATGGTGTAATTAATATTTTATATTTTCAATTTCTTTTAGTGAAATGAATTTGAAAAAGTAATGATTTTGATCAAATTAAAAAGTCCTATTAAAAAAAAAGAATAATTTATTTGTCGAGTATGGAGTTGCAGTAAATGGGTCCATTTAAAAATTTGGTTTGTACGTGGGTTACTATCACAGGGTCAATTTTTTGACTTAAATTTGCCTGAGATGGCACTAAGTATCATACTTAGTTTCAGCCAAACTTCACACAAATATAACGTGGTTACAGAATTCAAAACAAGGAACAATAATAATTTATAGGAACTCAATCCTATCCTTTTATTACACCAGCAATAAAATAGGAATACACTTAGAATTTCAGACAGAAACTCTCTGCCTCAATTTTGGCACACACATTCCTTTTTTATAGAGACTTTTACATGCCGTTAGAACTGTCATCCGTAACTGCTATGATATTTGGACCAATAACATTACAACCTTTACATTAACTGTCTTAGACATGCATATAATCATTACAAGTGTAATAATCAAACACCAGCAACTGTCTTGCTTGTAAACTGCCTGTTTGTGCACATGTCCCATGTGTGCCCAAGCATGCCCATGCCTGAGTCTAAGTACCCAACACTCTTACCCAGCAACATGTTAAGTCCATGTTAATGCCATGCGCTTATTTGTTCATAACCCACACTGCAGTGTATTATGACACCGTTTTGTTTGCGCCTTGCATATATTTCGCAGCATCACTGCCTTGAACATTTGTCACCTTGTAAAGGCATGCCTTCCTTATGCCTTTGCCATTGGGCTGGTGCGAGGTCAAGATGCCACCACGCACCAACCCTTAATCATGTCAAAGGACTAAGGTGCTAACAAACCACCCTCACCAGAGAAAGCTGACGTCCTTGTCGGTAGGGTCTTCAAATAGTCCTCGATCTGCCTTTCAAACTGCCACAACTTCACATCCTTCTCCCAGCTTGCATCAGAATCTGAAAACCCGTTCCACTTGACAAGGTAATGGGTTCTCCAATTCTTCTTACTCATGCCTTCCATCTTGTGATCCAGAATGCTTTCAACTTCTTTACCGAGTTGCTTTCTAATCACCGACAGAGGACGCTTCGCTTGTTGTCTCACTGTGTTAACCATATCTTGGTGATATGGTTTAAGAAAACTGACATGAAAGGTAAGATGAATCTTCAATATGTCCGATAACTTCAATCTGTAAGCAACATTCCCAATGCGTTTGATTACTTCAAATGGATTGTCGTATCTAGAAATCAACCCACGATGTACCGACTTGCTGCTTATCATTTTTCAAATCTGGAGAGTAAGTTTTAGCATAATTGTATCCCCAATATTGAATTCTAGATACCATCTCCCTTTGTCAGCATACTTCTTCATGCATCTCGCTGCTTTTGACAAACTATCTTGGGCCTCGTCCAGTTATTCTTGCTTTGAACGAACAAATTTGTATGTTGCTAGATACCTTCCTCCAGAAATCACTTTAGCCACTTCATTTGGAGTGAGTGGCTGATGTCCCATTGACAATTCAAATGGGCCATTGCCTTTCATAGAGGATCTATGCAAGTTGTAACAGAATTGTGTACGTCTAGCAAATCCACCTAATTCCTCTTGCTAGCTGTTACATAGTGACAAAGCAGCCCATTCAATCGTTCTGTTTGGCCATCTATCTACGGATGATTGGCTGTAGAGAGTTTCAACTCCGATCCCATCAAATTAAATAATACCATCCAGAACCGTCTAGTGAATCGAGTGTCCCTATCACTTACAATAACCTTTGACAATCCAAAGTATTTTATTTGTAAAACAAATCAGCGGCCACATCTGCTGGACATGCATGTGGTGCAGGAACAAAAACCGCGTACTTAGAAAAATGATCAACAACAACCATAATGGAACTCATACCATTGACCTTTGGTAATCCAGAAATAAAATCCATAGATGTTGATACCCATGGCTTTTCTGGTATAAGGCAAGGGCTACAACAATCCGGCCAACTTCTTGCGCTTTGTCTTGTCTTGCTAGTACACTAGACAAATCTTGACGTAGGCTTCGACATCATTCTCCATTTTTGGCCAAAAGTATGAATGTCCCAACAATGCCATCATCTGTTGTTTTTCAGGATGACTCGTCCATTGTGGATCATGTGTTTCTCTCAATAATTCCTGTGTGAGTCCCCCGCTAATAGAGACATATAACCTGTATACTTTGGCATGGAGAATGTTATCTTCCAATCAATACTGGTGTACCATTCCTTCATTGACATCTTGAATCAACTTTTGATAATCCAAATCGGACTCTGCACATGTCCTGATTTTGTCCAAAAAGTTAGTGGTAATCAGGGAAATAGCAGTGACATAGTTGTGGATCTCCCTCCAGCTTAAAACGTCAGTAACCTGGTTGTGACGTCCAGGCTTGTGTTCTCACTCAAAGTCGTATTCCTCAAGGAACTTCTACCAGCGTGCTTGTCTTGAGGACAACGTTTTTTGAGATTTGAATGTATTGGCCACGTTGTCAGTACTCACCAAGAACTTGGTGCCGAACAAATAAGCCCTCCAGATTTGAAGGCAATGCACTACCGCAGTTATCTCTTTCTCATGCGTCGAATGCTTCTTCTCAGCATCATTCAACTAACGACTTTAAAATGCTACCGAATGGCCTTCTTGCACCAGAACACCGCCAATTGCTTTATCAGACACATCCGTATGCACTTCGAAAGGCAAGTCAAAGTCAAGCAAGCGCATCATCGGTTGGCTTGCTACAACCATCTTTAGTTTGTCAAAACTTTCTTGGAAGTTGTTGCTCCACTGCCATGATCAATCCTTCTTAAGAAAATCTGTGAGAGCCGATCCATTCTTTGAGTAATCCTTCACAAACTTTTGATAGTAATTTGCTAAGCCAAGGAAAAACCACAACTCGGGGACTTTGCTGGGTGCTGGCCAGTCAAGAATGGGCTGCACTTTTTTCCCGTCCATCTTCACAATCCCCTTCGAAATGATATGTCACAATCGATGCAAGAATGTAATGCAATGTGATGTGCCTACACATTGTGTGTGTTCCCATTGGTCATGAATCCCGAAAGTGGAGCTAAAGTAATTAGAGTGATGCCTAATCAAGACAACTAAGCCTCCAAAAACAATCCCTAACATTGAATTACCAATGAGCCTCTTAATAACCACTTGGGTATTTCATCAAACACATGGTGGGCGTACGTAGAAACCAAAATTCTATGCATAATTACTTTGAACAAATGCCCACAAATCCTAATGAAAAACATGTAAAATGAATTTAAAGTGCAATCCCCTCACGAATTGAACAATTCGTTCATTGTGGCATTTCATCAAACATGTGGTGTACACACTTCAAAAATATATTGTTCATGGAAGTTTCAACCATGGATTTCCCTCAAGTTTTCAATCAACAATCCTAGGGAAATCCTACAACACTAATTGATAGAACTAAACATGATTGTGTGTGTGTATTTGTGAAACCATGAGCTTAAATGCGAAACTAAAAATATCAAACCAAATCCTAGATTTTATGGATGCAATCTATGAAACTAGGAAATTAAATATGAATGATGGAAGATTTTTCCTTAATTTGATGAAAAGGAATGAAGTTTGTAAAGCTTTGAAACCCCCTCTAGAAATCGCCCTTCTCTCTCTCTTGAAATTGCCCGTCTCTCTCTCTCTCTTGCGTGAATGTTAGGAGTGATGTGTTGTGTATAAAGAAAAATCATCTGGGCCTTTACTTAAAAAATTGCCCTTGGACTTAGCGTTCGAACGGTGAAATGGGCATTCGAACCGTGAGTATATTTTTCAAATTTTTGGTCTCAAAGTTCGAACGGTGGTTCGGTCATGTTATGGAGCGTTCGAACGACAGTTTTAATTTCAAAAATCTTGCCTCTGTGCATTCAAATGATGCACAGAGGGTTCGAACACTCAATTATTTAAAACCTTTTTGCCAGACACCCCTCTGTGCTTTTGAACGATGCACAAAGGGTTCAAACGCTCAGTTCAATTTTTTTTTAATCGAACATCCTAATTCTACCCTAAGTACTACCCTAATCCTATCTAAATTACACTACTAATTCTAAACTAATTAAACTCCTAAATTAACCATACTCTAAAATTTAACAAAATTAAATTATACTAATTTAACTCCTAACACTAAAATCGAATTTAATTAAACTATGAAGTACTCCCCCAACTATAGGCGAGCATTCTCCTAAATGGGAAATAAATAAAATAAAATGACACGACAATGAAGAAGGGAGAGAGAAAAATGAATGGGTAGGACAACACCCTCTCCCCCCTAACTAGGGATAATTGAAACCTAATTTGACTCGATCTAATGATGCATTGTACAACATACATAGAAGGTAATACTGTCCCACTTACTAAAACGACGGTGGATCACGTAGATCCATGTACTCAATCTCTCTCATCTTAAGCTCAAGATAGGGCTTCAATTGATGCCATTGACTTTAAAAATACTTTTGTTTCTGGTGTTCTGAATTTCAATTGCCCCATGAGATGAAATATGTCTCACAACGAAAGGTCCAGTCCATCTACTTTGAAGCTTTCCCGAAAACAAGTGTAATCGGGAATTGTATAGAATGATCTTTTGATCAACTTTAAAAGATTTACGCGAAATATATTGATCATGCACATATTTTATCTTTGCTTTTGAGATTTTTGAGTTCTCGTACGCATCATTCCTTATCTCATCTAACTTATTGAGTTGCAAACATCGTAATGGACCCGCCTCATCAAGACTCACGTTAAATTAGCGAATTGCCCAAGACACCTTGTGTTCTATTTCAACCAGAAGGAGGCATGCCTTCCCATAAACAATTCTGTACGGGGATGACCCTAGAATGGTCTTGTATGCCGTCCTATTTGCCCATAATGCATCCACTAACCTTGAGGACCAATCCTTACGATTAGGGTTAACGGTTTTCTCGATGACTTGTTTAATCTCCTTATTTTCTAGCTCAACTTGGCCTTATGTTTAGA
>BRYE01000006.1:9211397-9213897 GCA_030159115.1 Actinidia arguta var. hypoleuca | reverse complement strand
TTTTGGGTAAATTCCATCGTTTAGGCCTCGAAAAGGATAATTTTGCTATTTTAGGATAGATTTATTTTCTTCATAAATTGGTCCATATAATTTCGATTTAGGCTAGGTTTTTTGGTATATGATTCTTTAGGTATCTAGAACCTAGATTTAGTCCTAATTTGAATATTTTCTTTTTTTGGTAATTTTCTTAATTTTCTAATTTTTAGATTTAATTTTGGTAATTAGGGTTTTGGGGCTTATACATATTGTAAGGACTTTCATCCTAAGTAGTTTTTGATTAATAATATTACAAAATATTTCATAGAATTAGTTTCTCTTATTATTTTATGTTTGTTTTCTTGGATTATCTTTCACCCATCACGTTACCCCTGCATCAGTTGGTATTATAGTTGATCATGGTTCACGGTGGTGCTGCAAATCGAGGTTGAGGGAGTGGTGCTCGAATTGCTAACGTTGTAGATGCTTACAATCATGACGATGCTAGCCGCGATGCGACCACTGAGGAGCGGTTCCAACGATTGGAGCAACTACAAGAGACTGTGTTGGCTCAGTTTGTTGCCTTACAAGTTGTACGTTAGCCTCATCATCATCCAAGAAATCATGCTTTAGAGGAGGAAGTTTTTGATGATAAGGCCTTCAATCCTTTTGGTGATTATCAGCCAAAGGAAAGAGGGAATGGAGATTTATTCCAAACAACTGGGATTCTCATTGGGAGGCTGAGTTAAAGATAGACATATCAGAATTCCATGGAGGGTTAGCGGCAGAGGATTTCTTGAATTGGGTCAATGCTGTGAAGGATATTTTGGAGTTTAAATAAGTGCCCGAGAAGAAACGGGTGCCTTTAGTGGCTATCATATTTCGAGGCAAGGCTACTACATGGTGGTAACAAACCAAACTCACCAAAAATCGACAAAGAAAATAAAAGATTAGTTCATGGGAGAAGTTGAAGAAGCACATGAGGGCTACTTTCTTATCCCATAACTACTCACACCATATGTACCAGAGGTTATAAAATTTGTGGCAAGGTCACGCACAATGGATAATTATACTGCTGAATTATATCAGTTAGTGGCTCATAATAATTTGGTAGAGACAGAGGAGTAGCTTGTGTCATTTTATATTATTTGCGTCCTTAGTTTTAGGATACCCTAAACTTGTTTGATTTGTATTCCATCTCGGATGCACATCAACAGACTCTACAATTGGAAAAACAGTCCAATAGTAGATTTGGCCCTAGCAATTGGAGCACTACAAACCAAATAGGAACCAACACATAACCCAGCAAGGCAGTGAATACACAAGTAGTAACAACAAAACCTGTTGGTACACAATTTAAGCCAGGTACTTTAACTTCCAGTTTTAATTGTTACAAGTGTGGGGAACTGGGGCATCGTGCTGTAGAATGTAACAAGGGAGATCACCTGGGAAAGAACCTGTTCATAGAGGCTGAAGAAGAAGTAGAGGAGCAAAATGGTAAACCTGACCCTACTCTGAAATATGAGGAAGCTGTCAACCCCAAGTTAAAAGAATTTATTACAAGAGATTGCAGCCCTTTATTGGTGGTCTGTTGAGCCTATTTTGCACCCAAAAAGGTGTAAAGAGACGCATGGCTTTGCAACAATATTTTTTAGTCTACTTGCACTATCGGTGGTAAGCTGTGCCACTTTGTCATTGATTTAGAAAGCAGTGAGAACATGATTTTCAAAGAGGCAATGTAAAAGTTAGGATTAAAGACAAAGTAGCACCCTTCGCCCTACAAGCTAGCATGGCTAAAGAAAGGTAATGATGTTAAAGTTTCCAAGCATTGTCTAGTTTCATTCTCTATAGGCCCTAAGTATAAAGATTAGGCGTGGTGTGATATGGTGACAATGGATGCATGTCATTTGTTGCTGGGTAGACCATGGTTGTATAATAGGAGGGTGACACATGATGGGCGTGCTAATACATATAACCTACTATTCAATACCACCAAAATAGTATTGTTGCCGACTAAGGAGAATATACCCAAACCACAAGTTGGGGAGGGTACCACCCTGCTAACTCGAGCACAGTTTGAAGAGGAATTGACTACAACCCAAACTGTCTATATCCTAATTGGAAAGGAGGAGCAAAAAGTTCAAACAGTCAAAGCTATCCTGGAGATCATCCAACCTTTGTTGGACGAATTTTGGGATGTTTTTCCTACTGCCTTACTTGACAGTTTACCACCACTGATGGTTTCAAACGAGATATGCATGCTATGTTAATGATCCATGGTATTTTTCATGTTCATTTATTATTGTTATTCACTAAGCGTATAGTTTATGTTTTTAAAAATAGTTTTCAAGAAGTCAATTCGTGAAGCCCTATAAAGAAGTTGCCATGTAGACTTTAGTTTTGTGGCCGAATGGCCTTATGTAGTTTTGTTGATGGGCTAGACCCTATATCTTGTAACTTCAAGTTTTTCATGTTATGTAATCTTCAAATTGGCCATATTATGTATAAAAGAAAAAAAACTTAG
>BRYE01000006.1:9198897-9201397 GCA_030159115.1 Actinidia arguta var. hypoleuca | reverse complement strand
TGGTCTGCCAAAAGAACTTGGCTCAGTCGAGTAATTGCAATCTAGCAAACCGGACTTTACTATCATCAGACAACTTGTTCTAGTCAAATAAGTGATCCATATCATTAACCCAATCGTTAAAGGTTTTGGGATCGGGGTGGCCATCGAAGGTAGGAGCCTCATCAGGATATTGCATTGAAACTCAAAAATTTTAAAAAACTAAAAAATTTGAGGCAAAAAGATAATTTCTAAAATTTTATCTACTGATCTGTAATTTTAGAAACTTTGACCACTGATCTGAAATTATTAAAACTTTTTTCACCGATCTGAAATTTAAAAAAAAAAATTCCACTAATTTGAAATTACTAAAACTTTACCGATTGAATTGTAATTTCAAACCCTCAGTGACCAAACTACAATTAGTGAAACTTGAGGGACCAAAATGTAATTACAAAAAACTCATGGAATCAAACTGTAATTTAAAAAAATTTAGGGACCAAACTATAATTTATCTAAAGTTTAGGTTCTAAACTGTAATATGTCCAAAGTTCAGGGACTAATCTATAACTTTATAAAACTTAAGGGGATGAAAGTATAATTTACCATACAACTGACGTGGCTGATGACGTGCGGATGACGTAGCGCGTGAAACGTAAGGCGGGTGAGGTCACTCGCCGTTTTTCTCTAGAGGCGCGTGAGGCGCGTGTACGCGAGTAGTTCTAACGCGCCTTTGGATGGGTGGCGCGTGAGGGCGCGTTACTTGTCGTATATCTTCTATGTTTGGTGATTCTGATTCGTCTTGTCGTTGCGAGCACAAGGTGCTATCAAAATTGGATTTTGATTACTTTTGGACAGAACTCGAGACTCGATTAAATCGATTTGACCAAATTGATGCTCGATTAAGCTAAATCGTGGTTGCCAAATCTCGATTGGTACTTTTGAGAACTCAGGAGGGATACACTAGAGGGTGAGTGGCAGCGAATGATGGTGATTTAAATAGATTGTGGGTTTTTGTGACAATGGAGATCGATTCGGCTCTGATATCAAATTTGATGCCGGACAGCAATCGAAAGTAAACAAAATAGATAGATATAAGTATACAGAATGTAGAAGGGGAGGGATAAGGTTGGCTTCCGCTAGAATCAAAGAAGAAGGGGAGGGGGAAGGTTGGCTTCCGCCAGAATCAAAGACTGGAGAGAAGAAAAACAATCGCTATTTTTTTAATCATAATCATAATTTGTCCTTCCATCATAATAAAGTATCATTTAAATAGAGCAAAACTAATCCTATTAGATAACTACTAAATCTAATCTGATAACTAATAAAATCTAAAACAAGACTCTTAACCTAATAAAAACTCTAAATAAATTAAAATTCTAATTAATTTAAAATAAAAAATAACTAATTATAAAATTAAAAAATACAAGAATTAATAAATAAATAAGTACAATTTTATCCCGAATCAGTAATCGTCTGATTTTTTTTAGTACTCGTTGGTACGGGCAATTACTAGTATATATATATATAATGCATGTTTTAAAGATATTGTGAGCTACATAATTATTCAATTATTTTAACTATAAAAGTTGAGTAAATTAGGTAAGAATTTTCTAAAGTCGTTTAGGGACCAATGTGAACAAATCAATAGCTTTTGAAAATCAAAGTCAAAACTCGTTTTTTAGATGTTCAGTTTCATCTAATATTATTCTACTGTCAATTCACGACAACATACGTAAAGGTTTGGTGGATGATGTGACACCGAGAAAAGGTTGATGACAAATACTACCCCTTTCCTCAAATTAATACTACACAAATACCATTCAGTTCAATATTATGTTATGATCAATTATAGTCGCCAGCAGGTTCCTAAAATGTGAAAAAAAAATTTAGAGAAGTCGGTGATTAATTTTTTTATACAGTATTTGCCACTCCAATATTCGTAGCAATTTTAGAGCTAGTACTTGCAACAAAGTCCGACTTAAAAAAGGGATGCATTTATTAGATAAAAGATTGACGTGGACTTTGTTTGTTGCTTTGATACCATCTGAACAAATTAATTACCAAAACTTTTAAATGAGTTGGTGACTAACTCTTTTACAGGCAAATACCTAGGGTTTTAAACTTTTTAGTCTTAAGTTTGAACCTCTTTAGTGGTTTATCAGCTGAAAATTAATACAAAATTAGATGGGTGTGCTATTCAAGATTGGGCGAATCATACCTAGTGTTAGGAATGTGGGCAGTGGCGGAGCCACACAAGGCTTAGAGAGGGCAGCTGCCCCCTCTCAAGTTTGGAAAAAAAAAATTTTTGCCTATAGTTTTAAGAAAAAATTCAATTTGCCCCCCCTCAAAATTATAAATGCCCCCTTAGAAAAAAAAATTCAACAGTTGCCCCTCCTGAATTTTTTGTCTGGCTCCGCCACTGAATGTGGGTATGGTTTAGCTCCAGTCACAACCGTAGGTTAGGATTTAATGTTATGAATATATAGTACTTAATTATCCTTCTAATATTAGTACTTAATAG
>BRYE01000006.1:9188897-9191397 GCA_030159115.1 Actinidia arguta var. hypoleuca | reverse complement strand
GACGATGAACCAAGGAACAAGAAGCCTAATCCACCTCCGTGAAGAGTTCCATCTCTACAAGAGAACTATCTCCAATAGACTCCAGCTCGATCACGACGCCTATTAATGCGGGTTGTTCACCAGATGACATCCTCATATTAGTCTCTAGATTTTACTGGGATATCCTCCCATACTTATCTTTCCGAGGAACTCACCATGATTCACTTACACGTCTCATTGCTCCGTCTATATAAAGGTCGGTCTCCCATAACAAAAAGGTACACTCAACACAGGCACCACAAACACATTTATTATTGTGCTCGCCCACATTGCCTATAATTATCTCCTGATCGCCTTGGTCAGATTCATACGCCGGAGGGGTTTTGAGCGGCCTCACCCCGGCCGATTACTTTTGTTCACTAGTGTGCAGGTCACCCTAGCTTTAGCCGAGGTCCAGCGCCGAGGCCGAGGAGCAATTCTGACTGTTGGTTGCTCTCCTAAATTTTTACCATAACAAAATCCACAATTTTCCCCAAAGGTTAATAAAATCCAGTTTTTTGTGTAGTTTTTCAAATCTACAATATCATAGACAATGCTAGTGATTATCGCGGAGGATGACAAACGAAACCCTAGCTAATTAGGAAATGGGAACAAGATTTGTATAGGCTATATTTAGCAAGAGAATAGCCATTGGTGATTCATAGTTTATATATATATATATATTTTTGTAATGTTTTCATTTTTTAAAAAATAATTTTGGGTTGTGAACAGTTCCTCCCTACAATTGCAAAGTGCTGTAGCATGCCTCATATTTTGGGGACCGTCAATGGAGATTGTTGGAGTTGTCTTTTTGAGAACTAACTCCCCAAAAAATTGAGGTATGAAGAATATCAATTGTAAAAGAGGATAAAATATCCAAACTTATTCCCGGCCAAGCTCCATTGCGAACCATAGCTGAATTGTCGCTCTGCAGCAAGTTCTGTTGGACACCTCAACACGGTAGCTCGGAAAGTGAACACAGTAACCGAGCTACGGGGCATCGGGTAGCGTATGTGCGAAACTTCCCATGCCAACCGAGCGCTTTGGGATGTGATAGGCTCACCACCAACCACATTCTTAGGGGCGCGATTGAGTCAGACGCCTACTCACTTATACAACAGCTGGCGCGTTCTTACACATGGTGAGCTACAATATAAAATACACACTCTTATCTCATTTAGAGGTAATTTTTTTCTCTCTTTCTCAAGAGCTTGAGCCAAAGTCTTTCCTTTACTCATTCCTTTTTCGTTTTCTTTGGTCACTAGCTTGACAATTGGAAAGTTGTCCCTGGAATAGCTCTATGTAGTCCATCTCATGGGTGTTGTATTATAGGTTCGGTTGAATGGAGACCAAGGGTATCGAAAAACATCCTACAACCTCCACTTTGTCTTTTTTTGATTTCCTTGAAAGGATCGCATCCCCGCAGTAGAAGATAGGTTTTTAAATATTTTCTGTTTCAGATCTTAAATCATGTAAGCGTACAACGTTAATCAAGAGAGGGGGTTCGATATACCATGACAATCACAAGAAAATCAAGGATCAAAACCCGAAGTTCGCTATCACATCTGCTGCCTGCACTGGTGCTACCTACTATTGCTGTGCCTGGATTGCTGCCTGGGCCAGCTGTCTGGCTACTGCCGCACGTTGCTGGCTGTTGGTGCACTGGCTCTGGTGCTGGTCTGCATGCTCCTAGATGCTGCTGCACCACAAGGCCGCATTGGGCTAGGTTGTGGGGCTGTGTTGCACCTGTTCTATGCTTGATTGCATTGCGAAGCTGCTGCTGCCGTAGGCTTGTTGCCTTTGCTGGCTGCAGCCTGCAACTATTACTTGCTGCCTTTGCTAGCTACTTGTTGCAGCATTGTGTTGTGACTGCCCTTATAATCTAGTTGCTGTTATGCGTTGCTGGTTGGTTGTTGCCTGAATGGCTTGCTTGCATGTTGCTGGATGCTCTGTTTGCAGCCATTGTTTGCTGCTGGTTCAATTGCTACAAATCCCAGGCTGCTGCCCAGAATTCTAATTCCCAATCCCACTTCGATTAGTTACTCTCAAAACCCTAATCCTAAACACTTTGGGATTTTCTTTTTAGTCTCCTAGACCATTTGATCTTCTCTCCTTTTTTTTCTCAACCCTAACCAATCTAACCTTAACCTCAGTAACTTTGATGTCCCTTTATTGGGTGATATTTCTGTTCTATGTGTTCACAACCCTTGTGAACGTATACTCGGAAGTTGATTTTTTGAAAATCATATCTGACATTAAATAGAATCTATGTAATTAACTGGAATTAAATCTGAACCTCCATAGACCAATATATAATCTCTAGTTATTCTCAAATACTAGAAAATATGTCTCATTACGGTCCAATTTTCTAGTTCTAGATTAGATTGATATCTGCTAACCATGCCAACTGCATAACATATATCTAGTCTAGTGCAAGGCATTAGCATAAATTAGACTTCCTAATGCCAAAGCATAAGGAACT
>BRYE01000006.1:9173897-9176397 GCA_030159115.1 Actinidia arguta var. hypoleuca | reverse complement strand
ATATGTATGCTCACATGTTTAAGTTAAATGATATAAGTATGTTATGAAATAATCCATGGTATTTTATGCTCATGCATCTGTTGTTATTCACTAAGCTTTTAGCTTATGTTTTCGAAAACCTTTTCAGGAGACCAGTCTGAGGAGCAGTAAGAAGAAGATAGCAAGTAGACTTTAGTTTTGTGGCCAATGGCCTTATGTTGTTTTGTAAGGGCTAGACCCTATATTATGTAGTGATGTACGGCCATGTCATGCACAACTTAATTTGGCCATGTGATGTATGTAGAAAGTTTAAAACTTAGGCACAGCTCTGTATACAGTGTGCACACTCTACTTTATTATTTTCAGTATTATGACGCTTCCGCGAAAGAAAAATTATACCAATTTGAATGAGTATGCACAGGTTAAAGATAAGTAGGCCTTGGCGGCAAGCCGCCGGCCGGTGACGTACCGTCGATCCGCATAGACCGGGTTACGGGGCGTTACACTTTCACTAATAAAACCTTCCATAAATCTAAATTAACAACTACATTGTGAGATGTATGATACTTCTGTTTCACTTCCAAATGCTACAAGCATTTTCGATACCAGTTTTTTTTTTTTGAATATATCGGGAAACTTGCTTCCAATGGAAAATATATACATACATACCCTGACACTAATTGTGGGATGAATGATTTGTATACTCAGAATAACTACGATGAACATCTTTGATACTATTGTCATCAACTCTAAATTTGACTTGTAAACTCATCTCTAAATTCTCCTTCAAAGTTAGTATGTACTTTTGGTCTAAGTTCTTAGAAAATGCTTGGCGTCCAGAAGTTGATAAAATAATTCATTCACTAGTGGAAATGAATACTTGTTTTTAGAGGTGACTTAATTCAATTCTCGATCCACCAAGGGACCAGGGAGTTCATCGAAAAAGACATTGGGAAAATCCCGAGCAACATGAATATCTTTTAAGGATGGTGGGGAAACATGTGTGTCAATAAGGATGCGTGCAGGTTGACCTCAATTAAGGAGTATACATGGCACTTCTGAAGAGGTAGCTGGGGTATTTCTTTGTACAAGGAAAAATCTCGGCCTTGCCGTGTTTGATTATTCTTCCTTCCAATTGGAGGTTGTTGGATTGAGGTGGACGCTGACGTTCCAGTTCCTTGTGCTCTATTCTGCCTCAGACAATCTTTAACTTGGTGCCCCTCTTGGCCACACCCATAACAAGCCATGCTTCCCCTACGACATTCGCCCCAATGCTTCATTTGATAATTTAGGCAAGTTGCTACTTCATTGTACATATGCTTCCTTAGTGCCCAGTGTTTTTCCGTGGGGTTGATGGATTTTCACTTGAAGATTCAGAACTCTGTAGTTTTGAATTTTGTTTTATGCTTAGGTTTCCTCCTAACCTTTTCTTATTGCTCTCTCGGTGTTGGAACATTTCATCCAATGCTCTCTTGGTAATTATCGCTCATTGAACGACCTCTTAATGGGTTGCTAACTACAATATGTCTACCTTATTGCAGATATTCCACCGCAATCCTATTTCAAACTTTCTCACCTTGTGAGACTTCTATGACATAATGTGTGGGGCATAGCGAGATAACTCCATAAACTTGGCATTGTACTCTGCCACAGTCATCTTTCCTTACGCCAAATTAAGAAATTCCGTGGTTTTCTGATCCCTGATAGTCTTGGAAAAATACTCTTCATTAAACACTTCTAAAAACCTAGGTCACAACCATAATGGCTCCAACGGCTTTTTTAATTGCCGCCAAACTAGTGTGGCTCCCTCAAAAGTAAAGGTGGCAAATGTCACCTTCTGGTCATCGGTGCAAAGTAGGACTTTGAACACCCTTTCAATTCCCAAGAGCCAAGATTTTGTGGCCATGGGATCGGGGGTTCCCTAAAAAGTCGAGGGCTTTAACTATTAAAACTAGTTAATGGTAGTACAAGCCATTACTTCTGCTTTTGGCACTTGTACCGCCGATTCTTATGGTGCTTTAGCATTGTTATTGTTATGATTATCCAGGACCACTTGAGCAAGTCTTTCTAGGATTCTCTATATACGGTCAATTCAGCCTTTAGACTCTACGACCTCTTCTTATAAGCGGCATAGCTCACTACAAACCTGTTAAGCATTTAGACATTTATCATACTAGTACCGGAAAGTCTTATCATATAGGATACATATCACATAACACATACCCTAGTCAAACCCTATAATTGTATGTAGACATAACTCTATCTTATGGTATCAATCTATAGCTCTGATACCACTTTGTCACGTCCCGTAACCCGGCCTATACGGATCGAAGGCACGTGACGGTAGCCTAACTACCAAGGTCAACATACATGTAGCTAGTTGAAAACATGTGCATACTCATTTATAATAACACATAATTTGCGAAAACATCATAATTTTTAAAAGTTATAAAGTGTGGATTTACATATAGAGTTATGCCTAAGTTCTTTTCTTCCATGCATAACAAGGCCATCCTTAATT
>BRYE01000006.1:9156397-9161397 GCA_030159115.1 Actinidia arguta var. hypoleuca | reverse complement strand
AAAATAAAAATTAAGGAATGAGGAATGCGAGCTCCACTCTAACAATTTAAGGAATACTTAACTAAACCATCATTTTTTTCCACCTTGAACGAAGGAGGAATACTTTACATCTACCTCGTCGTCTTAGAGCACGCTGTTAGTTCGGTAATTCTGAGGGAGGTGGATGCAGAGTAGTGCTCAATCTACTTCGTGAGCAAGATGTTTATAGATTTCCAAATAAGGTACCTACCACTAGAAAAATTGGTGTTGGCCTTAGTTTTAACTTCACAAAAACTCATGCACTATTTTCAAGCACATCCTATCGTTGTATAAACCAAGTTTTTGCTCAAAACCATCTTATCCAAAGTAGACCTGTCCAGGTGACTCTCTAAAAGGGATGTTGAGCTTGGACACTTGGACATAAAATTTTTGCCAAGGGCTACAATAAAAGTATAACTTAATTGATTTTGTGGCTAAGTTCTCACACTGAACTATGAGTCCAGAGAAGGGGTGTCTTGCATCTACACATAGAGAGGAAGAAATCTCAGTGGAAAAATCAATTAAGACCAAGTTAGCACTTGAGGTTCTCAAGGTTATCAAAGAACTACCTCAAGATGCACAGGTAACCATTATTGGGGAAATTACTGAGGTTCCTGATGTTGGTATAGAACCACCTCAGATCGATCTCTCCTTAGCATTAAAAATATTTGTTGACAGAGTGAAAAATAACTAGGGGCAGTGGCATAAGTAGTTCTAAAAATTCCCAAAAGGGCAATTTTCAAGCTCTACCTTAAACTAAATTTCCCTACGATGAATAATGAGGCCGAGTAACAAGCTTTCTTCATGAGACTTTGATCTGCCAACAAAATGAAGGTTTCCAAGGTCCATATCTTCAATGATTCAAAACAAGTTGTCTACCAAGTCATAAGAAAATTTGAAGCTCGGGGAGCCAAGATGGCTAAGTACTTGGCAATAGCAATGACGCTCCTCACCAAAGTCAAAGAAGTCAAAATTGAGCAAGTGGTAAGGGACTTAAATTCGCATGCAGACACATTGGCAGGCTTGGTATCATTTTTTGAAGGAGAAATAGGTTAGACCATTGCAATCAATCTAATCTAGTCTCCCAATCCCGAAAAGCATCATGAATCTATCCTAACCAACCTTGAGTTGGGGTTGAGATGGATGGACCCAATTATAAATTTTTTACGACATGACCAGCTGCTGCAAGAAAAGAGAGAGGCGCATAAACTTCGAATAAAAGTAGCAAGTACCGAGACCTTGGAATTCCACCAACTTGAAGAAGTACTATCAATAAAGCGTAACTCTCTTAATCGAGATTGTATATATGTTAGTTACACTATAAGAAACTGTTGCCTAAAACCTCTATTTTTCATTATTGGCAAAACTAAGTACTTTCCTTACTATGCAAAAAAAAGAAGGGGGCCTTACAAAACCATTCAAAAAGAAAAAGAACTGAAAAAACACTCAGGAGAATGCTCTACACTTTAGAGGAAAGGTCTAGATTGGCATCTTCAGTCCTTCCCTCAAGCTCCCCGCCACCATCCCCATCAGTCTTAGTAGCTGCCACATCTTTAGGCCCATTGCCATTGCTTATGGGATTGATCTCAAGGGCTATGACTTCATCCTCTTTAGCCGGCTGGTTCATGTACTCTTCATTGTTAAAACCAGGCAGAATAAGGGCCAAATACAAGTCAAGAAAATTTGGGAGCTCGACTTTTGGTGTTACTTTGGCCCATGCTGGATGATTTGAGAAAATGTCGAGCTTAGTCAAGCATGCGATCCAACTCTCTTGGAAAATGCTGGGGTGAAGCTCAGCCACCTGACTATCATAGTTGTTACCCGCACGACTGATGCCTCGATTAAACACTCGCTCGTACATTGAGTTACAAGCCACCTTTTGGAGCTCGTCTAGATCTTGCAGAGCCTTGTCCCTTTAACCCAAAGCAATAGTAGCCTCATTCTAGCCTTCAGTGGCGTTTGTATAGCCAGCATCCCGAGCATCCGTCGTGGCACCCAAATCTAACTTTAGTTGATCAACAGTGGCAAGGGCAAGCTTTGCTTGCTTCAACTCGAATTCCAGGCCTAAGACTTTCTTTTTGGTCTTTTTGAGCTTGGAAAATTGATGGTTCATACAATCAGAGATGGCCCTTGCTCGTTGCATATTCTACAAAACAAACTAGAACAAACTATAAGTGTTCGACTATGCGATAAAGTAATCAAAATAAACGAGCTAAGTATCATACCTGAACTTGCTGCATCACTAGTAAGTCTTGAGTTTCTTTTGAGCCCTCCTCCGCTAAAAGATCGACAACATCTTTAGGGAGCATGACATCCCAGGCCAGAGCTAGACTAGTATCATGATCTTTGGTAATGCCGACTATGGTAACCTGTTTGCTGAGATCAGCAACAAAAATTCAGGTCTCCAAAGCTTGCCCTGCTCAATGGGAGATAAAGAGGCTGAACTCGTTTCCCTTTTTTTTTTGCTTCTTCAATGGACCCTCCAATACCTACTTATCCTTGTGCTTGTGATGAAGAGGGGCATCAAACGGACTACGCTCGACCTCAGGGGATAAAATAAGAGCTAGGGTTAGATCCTGGACTAGTAACGGAGTCTGAACGATCGGGGAGCTCGACAGTAGGGGGAAGAAGAGAAGCCTAGGGTTTTCTTTTGACCAATCTTCTTAAACTTTAGACCCATCTGAGCTCGGTATCTCGTCTTCACTTGTGGATTGAGGCCGATCTGAACTAAGGTCATCAAAATTATCATAATTAGAGCTTAATTACAGAACTGGAGTAACAACCCCTCACCTCCTCCTCATAAACTATAGAACTTCCTCTTCATCATCGCTAGTCGGACCGGAGCTAAAATAACTTGACACAGCTCCCTTAGACGAGTCATGTTCTCTGGCAATTATAGCACCTATGTCAAGTTTGGCCCTGAGTTCTTCCAAGTTGAGCGAGCGATGCAGAGGAGCACACCACTGAATATGGAAAGGTGGAAGCCTCACTTCGCCAAGCTGTGCAGTTCAGTGTAGAATCACGTGGCGGTAGACTAGCTCGTATCGTAAGATGTCAGCGGTCTTATGGGAAATTTGGGGGTTGTTATTCAAGTGTTGAATAGATGTTTTACACTTCTCATACCTAAACTGAAAGTCACTGTTAAAATCTGTTACAAATAAACCAAACTTCAATTAGAGCCAAAACTACACAAGTATATCAGCAGAAAGGCAGTAAACTTACTATCTAGAAGATAACCTTTGTGCCTAGTGAAAGAAAAGAGACCATCATCTATGGCTCAGAATTCCCAGCTTCCCAAGACCAAACAAATTCATCAACAAACAAATCCTTGTCAAGGATCTCGGTTACCAGCTTTATGTGGGGCTGCTTTGGATTCCTGAGCCTAAGATAATGTTTACCCTTAAGAAGGTTGGTATTGGGATCATTTTTTGATTGAACTACAGTGTATACATGCAAGAGGTCTGAGGCGATGAAAGAAAGGGCCCGTTGTCGCATAAATGTGAGATGATAGCGTGCCATCACCTTCTTCAGCATCGAACTAATAAAGAACCGAATCCAAGCCAAGCCAAGCTTAGTAGATCAACCAGATATGTACCGGGATCTGGTTCCCATCGCCCTCTGTGGTGTCAGCATTTTCATTAGTCTTGGGCCTCTTTACCTGTACATTATCCAGGGTGCCATGGTCGGTCTTAAATTTATTTTAGGCATTGTTGTCATGCACCAACAATTTAGATCGGTTCAAATCCATGTTTTGAAGACATAAGCAAATGGTAAGAACGAGCTCAACTACGCAAATATGACAACCACTAAAACATAATTCTGAACTCTACCCCCAAAGACGCTTAGGTATATTTCATATCCCCCCACTACCTCAAATCGATCTTGATAGTAAAGGAGCTTTAGGAGGCAAAACCCTAGTTCTAACAAAATGATCCTTTTTAGTCAATCCGGACCCATTCCTAAGGGAAATGGGTCGAGAGTAGCCCGATTTACAAAAAATCAAAAAAGCTCTGAAAGTGCCCATCAATGGCGGATGGGCAACTAGAGGCACAACCCAAAAAACAAGCCCCAAAACCAGCAAAATGGGCAATATTACATACTGAAAATAACTGGGATTCGAGGAAAGAGAAAGCCTGAACAAACAGGAAAGCAAGAAATCAAAAAACTATGGTAGATAATGATTTACAAAAAAGAAGGAGAAAAACTTATAGAAAATTATTAGAAAGCAAAGGCCAAAAGATAGGGAACGACCTAGGCCAATTGTAACGGTCTCAGGAACGGTGATTTGACGACAACAAAATTGGCGGAGCACTCACTTTCTCTCTATAAAACACTCACAGGTTGTTAATGAATAGTGGCAATGGAAGGATGGCTATTTATAGAAATCCAAGAGACAGGAAAAAGCCCGCCAAACACATCCTAAAGGTGCGTCAGTCGATGGGCCAAACAATAGTTACAAATCAACTAATAACAGTAGCATGGCAAACCAACTGTCACGCGTATCAACTAAACGACGCCAAACGAGCCCTTAGGGAAGTTGGGCACTCTGGCATCCATGCCCAAACTGAGCTCACACATTGAATTAGACTTTGATGCGTGACTAAAATAGTATGTTGAAATGATGGATCAAAATAGGCATTAGCGTGCCCACCAAGCTCTGACTTCAAGCGTCAAGCACGTCCAATTCACATTACCTTGACAAGCATTGACCCATCTCATGCGAACTGAGGGATAATTGTAAGTGGATAAAATACATAATCATAACTTCTAGCCTTGTTAGGACGAGCACCGCCGCCAAGTTATTACTATCAAACAAGCTTGGTGGGGTCCCTAAGCTGGAGCTCGGTCTAGGAATCACCGGACATAAGCAAGCATCACTAACGAGTTGTCGCTATATAGTAAACTCAGTAGGGTAATCACGCCTAAGCTTGGCTGAGGGGCAACCGAAGACGGCGATCCCGAGGAATGACAAGGGACAAATG
>BRYE01000006.1:9133897-9143897 GCA_030159115.1 Actinidia arguta var. hypoleuca | reverse complement strand
GACTAGAATTTCTCTCGTAGGCTTTGTCAATATGTGAGGCAAAATATTCTAATTTATATTTATTTTAATTTTTTCTCCAATTATTATTTTGAGTGATAGTTTGTGAATTCGACACCCGTAGTTGTCATTTGAAGAATTAGGGTCAAATATGCAGTAATTAAAGGTTACTATAATGACTGAAAATATGCAGTAATTAAAAGAAAATTTGTCTCGAAAGTCTAATTTCGAGACAAAAACCCCTTGCTTGACCCATGAGCAAATCGCAAACGTCAGCTACTGATCAAACTTCGCTTGCTCACCCGCCCGGAAGCGAATTAGCAAGCTACTGGTCAATAGATTACGCCATTCAATATTTTATTATGAAAGGAAAAATGATGTTTTAACCTTGGTACGCTGTTTCTTTAGAACTATAAGCTAGGCTTTTATACTCAAGAGTATATTACATAATCTATTGATCCGATGGTGTTCATAAGCTCTTGAAGGTTCGCAAATCAATCAAACTTGAAGAACAAAGTACTTTGGAGTTATTCGAAGGCACGATTGAAGGCTTAGTGGACTCCGAGTTCGTTGAAGAGATAAAGGTGAAGAAGAGTTGCATGGAACTCGATTCACAACGATGCGACAATGAGTTTGTAATCTAGGTGTGTGGATTCATGATAGGATTGTGAGGAACTCTTGTATTGCTTCTTTTATTAATATCTCATTTTTCCTGTAAGGACTCCCCCGAAGCGGCGACCGGCAGCATCACGCCGATTTTTCTTTGTCATTTTTCCTTTAAAAATTTTCTTTTCTTTTCGTGTAAAGAAGGAAAATATGTATATTTAATTTTGGAGCAAATAAAAAATAAGTATAAAATTCATTCATTCAAAATACATGTCTGTATCGGTAGAGAGATTGTACTTGTCATATCATTCATACGTACTTACATACAAACTTGTTTAAAAGGCCTCGGACATTCCGGTCCGGGATAGACAACATCAAATTCATTATTCTGGTGTCGATTATTTACTACTTTATTTACTTCGTTTATTGTGATAAAATTAGTAGCTTCATGAAATATATATTGATTAATTGAAAAATCTACAACTAGGTTTATTTTTTGAAGATAAATGGATATAATCATGTATGCCACACTATTTTATTAAGTTATAAATGAGTAGTTGTTGTGGTAGAAATATGGGGACGATCAATCAACAGAAAAAATTACTCGTGACCTCGGTACTTGACCTTGGCAATGGCTTGGGCGACCTGCACAAGAGAACAAATGTGACCGGTTAGGGCGAGGATGCTCAAAACCCCTCTAGCGTGGAGATCAGACGAAGGCAAATAAGTTAGACAAAGCAAAGTACTAAAACTCTTAGAATGAATATGCAAGGGTTTAGTGATACATGTTTATGATGGGGGGAGCGGGCTTTTTATAGTGGGAGAATGGAGAGCCATGCGAGGAGATTACAGTGAGATCTTTGAATGGCTAAGTATGGAAGGAGATCTCAGAAATATTGAAGATACAATAGGGAGATGCCATTTAGAGAATAAACTGCGACTATAGGCAACGTGGTAGAAAAGAAGTCTCATGAAGGTGGAGTTTCAATGTCATCTCATCTTCATAATAGATGCTCATAGTTATAGGTGTGGTGAGCATCGATGGAGGTAAATGTTCCTCTTGTTTACTCGATATGGGCTAGGTGAGTACTCCTGGCAGCCATGGAACTTGGGCAAGTTTGATATGGGTCACGAAAGACGTTGGCGACATAAGCTTCATTGTGGAGAGGAGATAGAGGTCGGATAAATAGGTGGAGAATTTATCCCTCATCAGTTGCCCCCCGACTCGATATGTCAAGGTGAAACACTTGACATTGTCGAGTTATAAATCAAGGAATGTGGTTCGACATCGCTGTCGAACTGCTGCCCTAGCTTCAACCTTCACCTCGCCCTTGACACATTGCGATCGTTTCACCACCCTTGATTCAGTAAGTATTAATTGTTAGGCTTGTCTCTAATTTTATAGTCTTTAGTGTATGTCTAGAAAAGTCGACGTAGGAGACTTAGAAAATTCCTTGCCTTCTTGAATATCCGACCACCTAGGCGAGAAATCATATATGGTTGACGAAGTTATCTAACTTCCTTCCTCCCCTACGCAAGACACCCCTCGTCTCGAGGTTAGACCCTCGACTGATGATCTTCCTCCGATTGAGAGGGAGACTAATACCATGTCCCAAGGCTATCTAGATCGCCTTAGAGAGTTATTCTCTTTTCTTACCAGCATTCAGATCACGCTTCCTAAGGCAGACAAGACCATAGTGTCTACTTGCCCAAGTGAGGCGGCCTTTTATGAGGTAGCCTTCCATGTCGATCTTCGCTTTCCTTTCCACCCTATCATTAGGAAAAATTTGTATTTCTATAGTATCTGTCCCGCTCAACTCGTCCCCAATGCATGGCGAAGTCTCGTCTGTGCCATAGTGGTATAGCGAGCTCACAAATTCATTATTTCCCTTAATAAGTTGAGGAGTCTATTTACCTTATACAAGAACCCGAAGCCAGACTCTGGATGGCACTATTTCGAGGCCAGGTTGGCGAAGACCCTACTCGGGGAGTATCCTAGTAATGTCAAGGGATGGAAAAAGAAATTATTCTTCATCTCGAGAGATAACTGGGAGTTCTCCCCAAGAATATCTAGGAAAAAAGTGGTTCCAAGGCACCCCAAGTTAGTTCCCTCCTAATGAGTCATTTCTTTAATTGACAAGTGTAGCTTCTCACTTGTGCCTAATAGGTGTTCTTCCATTTTTTGGTAAGCGCTGCAACAAATTGCCCTCCTACTGATGGCCGACCAAGAAGAACTTGGAAATATTTTATACTCGCTAGAGGAAGAAGACTTCTTTACAATTAAGGAAGTTAACGAATCTAGTATTTCTATAGATGCTTTGGACCCTCTTCTGAGTCAACGATGTCTAGCAGCGGCGAGAATGGAAAGGATACATTGATGGGCGGTGCAGCTCTAGTTGCGGGCGACGAGGGTGAGTCTCATCACTCTCGAAATGAACCTCATCGAGGTGGCCATTCTTAGGATAGCTCAATAGAATATATAGAAACTATCAATAAGTAAACGAGGAGAGTCTTATCTCGCCTTCCTAATCTAAAAATATTAAGACTGTTAGGGGGAAAATCCGAGACCCAGTCTTAGGTGTGGGAGCGTATAGTTCGAGCTCAAGCTCAAGCTCTAAATTAGAGGCCTGGTCACACCCAGGGCTATCCCATGAGCTTAGATCAGATGGTACTATATCCTTCTTTTTCCAAGTATTTTATCTCGTTCTATGACTGATCTCAATTTCTTTTCGCAGCCATGTCAAAGAAAATCAACTTGAAGAAGCTCATCCAAATCGCTGAAGGATCTAAGGGCATAGACCCAATAACTAGGCCAAAAAGAGGTGAAAGGAATAAAAATTGGTGAGAAGTGCCTCTCTTCTCATCGAGATGTGGAGCCTAATAGCACACCCACCTGAAAGGGCAAATCGATGACCACGCCACCAAAGGACGCTAAGAGGAAGGCGACGTGGAAGTTTAAGGAGACACTTATCGATGCTCTCGGGGAGGGAACCTCAGCCAACCCTGGTGCTATTCTGGGGCCTAGAGCCTCCATGCTGGAGAGTCCTTTCATGGCAAAAAAAATCCTTATCGATTCAATTTCACTAGTTGATAAGGAAAAGGTAGATAAACCAACCCTGGATCTGGTGGTCACGAAGTTCTTCCATATTGTCGGCTAGGTATCTATTCGATTTTAATCTCGGTTCTTATTTCTGTGCTTTCATTGATTTAAGGCAATCATAAAAACTTATTTGTAGTAACCCGAAGCCCATACGTAGCAGGGAGATGGGGGATAAGGCGACTCTTCAATTAGGTCGGGCTACTTCACTTGAGAGCGAGATAACCCGAAGCCCAGAAGCTGGCTAGCAAGGTGGAAGGAAAACTGGCCGAGGCCTAAGCCAAAGAGCAGCAGGTTGCCGATGAGCTGAAAAAGATCAAGGAAGATCAGGATGCCAAGGTTAGGAGGCTCAAAAAGAAGGTGACCACTGCCCAAAAGACATCCATAGAGGAGTTCAAGTCCTATGATGATTTTCAAGAGGCAACAAACTTATAGCCTCTAAATATTTTGGCGAGGGTTTTGATTTTTGTAAGAGGCAAATTGCTCACCACCATCCTGATCTTGGCATCGACATCCAAGGAATGAGTATCGATGCTGATCTACTCGAGGAAGAGGAAGATCAGACTGAGGAGAAGGAGGAGAAGGAGAAAAAGGAGAAAAAGAGAAGGAGGGCAGAAAGAAGGGTGATACTAGCCCTCTCTCTCCTTAAGTACGTGTAATTTTTCCTTATTCATTGTAATGGCGAGATGTAATCCTTCCAATTTTTAATGAATGAAAATATTCTCTTCCTGCGTGTTTCCTTTTTGCACTTTCTACATATTTATATTGGCGACATCATATCTGATGAGATTGGAGAGATGAATTTGGAGAACATAATCTATTGGCGATCATAATAAATATAATCCACCTTAATAAAGTAAATATCAACTTAACCCATGGCGACCAAAACTTTAACAAACTGACGATATGAAATTGGCAAATATCAATTAATCTCTGCTTGGTGAGTTTAATGCCTTGGTGAAATTCTAAAACCCTTAAATCTTGGCACATTAGTTTGGCGATAAGAAGATAACTTTGGCGTCCTCCACTTAGGAGACATCAATAAGTTTAAGCTTACCGACATAATTTGATGGTTGACAGTGGAGGGACTGGCGACATCAAATGGATAATGATGTCTTCCCATACAATGGAAAAACTGGCGAATTCAACTATTTGGCGAAGCAGGCTAACTTGGAGAGCTTGATTAATAGGTGATAAGTAATTGAGCGAGTTAACCTCTGGTGATCAAGATGCCTTGATAAGGGCAATCTTGATATTGGCGATACTAATCTAAAACTAGTAGTTTAATGGTGACTTGGAACTGGTGATATTATTCAATAAGGCGAGATCAACTCTTCTGGAGAGATAATTGAATTTTAATTGGTGAATTCGTTATTTTGTCAAAATAACCTGAATCACACAAAATTGCCAATCGTAATCACATGAGCTTTTGGCAAACAAATTTTTTTAAATTGGCAACTTTACTCACTTTGGTGAACTCTGGCGACATATTAGAGTTAAACTAAAGAAATGTGATTTTACTTCACTCTTACATGGAGATTGGCGAACACAATAAAGGCTTTGGCAAAAACAATACAATGGCAACATCTCGTTGTTTGGACGACTATAATCACATAGGGATGGGCGATCATAAGACTTTGGCAATACCACACTGTATATATAGGCAATCTTCTTATCATGGCGACCAAAAGGACTACTGGTAATATTTCTTTAAGTGTTCAACATCCTAGGGATGAGGTAGTGCCTTCCTATTCATGTCTTCTAGCCAATAAGTTCTAGCCTAGACACTTTGATAACCTTGTAGGAGCCTTCATAAGTACGACCGAGCTTCCAAGCGTTGGGATCTTTTATAGCCAGAGTTACCTTTCTCAAGACTAAGTCACCAGGCAAAAAAGATATATGCTTAACTCTCTGGTTGAAGTATGATTGGACTGCAAAAGTGCAATCTAAATGCTACTAAAATCGACCTAAGTTAGTCCTAAATTAGGTTAATTATACCATTTATATCGTGTTTTGTACTAAAAGTTGTATTTATGTCTATTGCAGATAAATTTTAATAAATAGGAGATTTGGAGTCAGAAAAGTGATCCGAAGTTTGGACACACATATCAAAGACCGTTGTCGGAATTTGTCTTGTGAATTATAAATGTTTTTACTCATAACTCGGAATAGAATGAAAGATGCACCATTGAAAGATGTCACAAAGTTATATAAATTCACGTCTAACGAGCATCGCGAGATATGGACTCTAAGTGTTTTAAAATAGACTGGGAAGAAATAGGAGAAAAAGTCAAAGATGATTAAAAATATACACCGGTCAAACGAAAAAAAATAAAGAATTTTGGGAGTTCGAACGATGACTTAAAAAATAGAAGAAAACAAGATTTTGACCTTGAAGTTTGAACCCTTCTTTGCAGCGTCCATACGCATAGAGACTGTGCAAACTTAGAAAACAGTCACAGGCCTAAGGGTTCAAACATCTACAATGACCGTTTGAATGCTAAGCTAAGCTACAGTGATCGTTCGAACCCTAATATGGGCATTCGAATGCCAAGGCAAATTTAAGAATTTTCATTGAAAAAACTTATCTCAGTATTTTGGACATAACTTTTTACTTTGATGTCCGATTGTTATTATTTTTGAAGCATTGAAAATAATGCTTCAAGGGATACAACTTTGACTCTAATGAGTATTTGCTGAATTGAGCTCTAAAATGGTCAAAATCAAGCTGGAAAGTTACTAACTGAATGGTGAGCGTTTAAACGCCCATATTAGGGTTCGAACGCTAAGAAGAAAACTGATCCCGGACTCCTAATCTTACTTGGACTCAACTTGTGTTATCTTTATATACTTACTTATGATTTTATTATCCGAGCATATCCTTTTTAGGTTTTTCACAATTTTCTAGTTTAGTTTTTCAGAATTTTCAATAATACTTGTAATCAATTATATTCAATTTACGTTTAATCAATTCGATTTATGATTTTGTTCAATTATTCGTGTCTGTTTCTACAATATTTTCACCATTAATTTAAGTTCTTCAATTTTAGTCATCCATATCATATTTTATATATCAGAATGCATTCCGTTTTTTATTTTTTGTGTTTCATAGCTATGAGTGGCTATTTTTCTTAACTTGGAATCGATTGTGAAGATCAATTGGAGATCAAGTATGAACAATGAAAGTAAATTATTTTTACCGTTAGATTTTCTTAATATTTCTTTTTCTTCTCCGTTCTAGATATTTTTGAAAACTTGATCGTCCTATTATGTTCGGTAACGCTTATGCATTAATAACATACTTAGTATATACGCTGCCTTGTCACTTTTATGCATGAGTTGAGTTCAATATATGTGCTATGTGAATCGATGATGCAAGACCATGATTACAACAACTAGATTAATTTTAGACGTTGAAGATTGAAAGAACAATTGATATTAAAAGTTAAATCTTTCGAATTCGAGACTCATGTCGTAGTCGAAGTATTGAAGTCATATGAAGCCTCAAGTGGAATTCTGAGAAACTCGATTGATTAAATCAATTGATTTTGAGTCATTTTTATTATTAATTTTAAATTAATTTAATTGCTTTTATAATTTAGATTTAGTTTAATTTCATCAAAAACCAAATACAAGATTTTTTATTTTCTCTTTTTAGAAACATAAGTAGGATAAAGTTAAGATTGAATCGTAGTGTTTTAGTTGTCTTGTATTCACATTGGCATTTCACCTCGTGAGATCGATACTCATACTTTGAGTTTTTATTACTACTTCGCGACCCGTACACTTGTCGTAAAAAAATTACTTTTGGGAGCAAATACAAGTTTTTGGCGCCGTTATCGGGGAGTATACTTTCGTTTAAGGGACCATAAAAATCGTACTTGAACATGAACCTCAGTCCTCGCAAAATCCAGCGGATTACTTTGTCATTCATCTACCACAACAAGAAAATCTGCAACTGAGGTCTTATTGGTAACTTTGTTTCACCTTTTTGTGTTAGTTGTTAGGATTAATTATTTTTATTTTTTTAGGGGTCTAAGCATTCATTTAGATACGAGGTAGATTTAGAGATGAGTAAACTTTGTGTTAATTGTTTATCAGTGGTGTTTCTTTGTATGCGGAGATTGGAGGATCGACTAGGGTAAATTAATTGATTTCTTAGGATCAGAACTAATATATCTGTGAAGATTAGAGGATCGTTTGGATTATACGTGTTTTTTGTGAGCATTGCATTTGTATATCCTCATATTTTAGGGATCACACAAACCATTTAGTTTGAGTCGACCCACTTTCTAATCTTCCCTTAAGATATTTAACACCATCACCTATTCGGTCTAGTATGGTAGATTTACCCCAATTTTCTTTGGTTGACATCAAACCTATACCCATGGATCAACACGAACAAGATCTTCTGGGACATGTCCTAGGTGGCGCACATAATGGGCTGTAATACCCCGAACCCATAAATTCCTTTATTCATGTCTTAATGTACAAAATTTAATTCTATTAGGACCAAATTATAAGTATTTTATGGTCAAAGTGGTCAAAAGTGACCAACATAGATGGAATGACCAATTAGGAGGAAGGTTGTAACAAGAAAAGGATGGAGGTGGGCACATGGAATTGAATCCCATGTGTTTCTTTCAAAGCACCAAGCCAAACACACACACACACACACAAAAATTCGGAGAGAGAGAGAGAGAGAGAAGAAAGAAAGGAAGAAGAAGGAAGGAAGAGAAGGAGAAGCTTGGAGAGAGAGTCCAAAATCCAAGCCTAAGGAAGCCATTGAAAGCTCTACCAAGCTTGAGGAGGTGAGAAAAATCTAGTTTTATATATATGTATAAGTTGAAGAAATTAGGTTATGCCTTAGATGCCTTTAGTAAGTACAATGTTGAGTTTAGAGGACTCCCTTAAGTCCCAATTGAAGTATATTGAACTCAATTCAAAGAAATTGAATGCTAAAAACAAAAATCCTAAATTACTAAATGTTAGGGGTTTTGAAACTTTAACCTTATATCTACCATGATAGGGTTAGTTTTGAGGTTTGAGTTTGAGTTATTGTTGTCTCTTGAGTTTGTAGTTGAGCCATAAAAACTTTGGTGAAGTTTTGGGTTAAGATTGGACAAGTTTTTGCAAGTTTCCAGCCGTTTCTGCTGCTGCGCGCGACTGGCGTTAGAACGCCACGTTCGAACGTCCAGAGTTAGGATTTTAATTTTTGCCCTGGCGAACGCCTGACATTCGAACGCCACGTTCGAACGTCCAGAGAGTTAAATTGCCTGGCGTTCGAACGCCACGTTCGAACGCCAGACCATTTTCAGCCCAGACACTATTTTGTAAAACGGGCATAACGTTCTCTAGAAAATTTGGATTGAGACACCGTTTGAAGCGTTGGAAAATAGACTCGTAGACCTTTCTAAATACATAAATTTTATAATTTAATTCCATACATATTATGAGATATTGAAGTTTAAAGTCAACCTAAGATTTTACCAGCAACACAATTTTTTTAGAAATTTAGTTTTTATTCCATTGGGCATAACTTCTTCATTTGGGATGCGTTTCGAACTCATGGCCTACCAAATTGAAGGTCATTAAGTCTATTTTCAAATGATATTGACCTAGGATGTATATTTATTGTCGTGAGGTAAATGGGATGCGATGAAGGAACTATAGCCAAGTATTGTCTTTGGCCATTAATAGTCAATCTAGGATCCTTGAACCTATTCCTAGGAGTGTCTTCCTAGGGCGTAGGTTATCCTTGAGCGGGGATACCTTTAGTCAACTCGAGAGTTGTTATATTAGTTTTAAACTTTCTTGATCATAGTATTGACATTTTTTATTGTATATCCGATATGTGTAGGAAGGCCAATTGTAGCACTTAGCCAAGGAAACCAAGGTGAGTAACATGATGCCATGGACAAAACCTATGTATCTTCAAAAGTGTTTTCAATACGTATTATGTTATATGTAACCGTTTTTTCATGTTTTTAATGCATAAATGATTATATTCTAAATATGAATGCCATGCCTTTCAAAGTACGCAATGTTACTATGCTATGTATTGAAATCCATGGATGCATGATTTACAAGAAAAACTAAGTATGTTCAAGATAAGCAAGTATAGTGACACTCGGGGTCCCCCGTGGTGGGACTTTAATCTAGCCTAAGGTCCTAAGGTAGATGGGGGATATAAAATAAGTTCCATCTACAAAGTGAGATATCTCTAGCCAAAAGAGCCATCCGACCTATATGGTCATCCAGTTCAGCCGATTGTCATAGTTTCAGTATATGATATGTACG
>BRYE01000006.1:9083897-9096397 GCA_030159115.1 Actinidia arguta var. hypoleuca | reverse complement strand
ACATTTTCCTTTCTCCTTTCTCCTTTCTCCTTTCTCCTTTCTCCTTTCTCCTTTCTTCTTCTCTCTTCTCCCTTCTCTTAGAGAAATCTTTCTCTCTTTCTTTCTCTCTTTTTCTTTGTCTCTTTGTCTCTTTGTTTCTCTTGGCGTGTTGGGCAAGTCCCAGCCATAATGCTGGGACAGCATGAGGTGAGGGGAGTGGTTGGAGAATTTGTGGGATTTGACTATTTGACTATTTGGGGCTTAGGGATTTGATCACCTAATGATACATGGGTTGAGTTACATTATTATTTCGTCCCTATTGATCCACATAGTTTATTCATACGTATCTTGACATGTGTTCATTTTTTTGGTACGCTTTAATAGAAATTTCTATTTTCGTAAAATTTTTTGAGAATTATATTTAATATTTTAAAACATAACATACATTATTTCTCATACATAACATATACTTTACTTACTTCATGTATATCGGGTCATATATATATATTATATATATTACTTAGAGGAATTTAAATATCATAAAAATTTTGGAATTTTACAATAATAAGCCCTTTATGGCTGGAGGTTATTGAGTCTTAAACACCCTAATGATGTGGTGTTTATGGTTGAGAGTTTTAAAAATCAAAAGGCTATTATTTTTCTTTATAATTAGGATTTGTTATTACTGAAAAACACACAAGAAAACAACAACAAAAAATATTCTTAGTATTTTCGTTCTTCATTAGAGAGACAGATAAAGTTTGGTTTGCCAAGGTTGTATTGGAGGTGTTTCTACATTAGCAGTTCAGCCATTTTATCTTGTAAGAAGACATTGATAAAATCCTACAATAACTTCAGTAAGCGGCGTATCTTTCTTAAGGAGACTACGTTTTCAAGACTCGTCGTATTAATCTTATTTGTACCTCTTATTTTAGTTTTTGTTATTTCAATTTCTGTAAATTGTTTTTATTTACTATAAATTCAGTTTGTTATAATTTATTTTAATTAATGAAAATTATTTTTTTAAATTCTATATTTTCCGAATAATTTACCAACAACAAGGAGCTCTTAAAATTATGACAAAAAAACACCAAGCACAAAAGAAGCAAATTTCCTTGAATTTAATAATTTTAGACTTTGTTGTCGGCAGTAAAGTTTGTTTTTTGAAACGTTTCTCAATGTTTTTACCATGTCAAGTTCACGTGAATATTTAAAAAAAATGATTTTAAATATTTAAAATTTCACTAACAATATTTTTGTGACATGCTCTTTTAGACTACCGAATTATCCTCATCCCATCAAAAGCGAAAAAAGAAAAAAATAATAATACCAAATCATCTAGTACGCGTTGTTTTCAATCATCTGACTCATTGCCAATTCATCAAACATAATTAGAAGTATAAGAAACTCTAATGATATTCACAAGAAAAATGGACCAAAATTTCGAAATTGCATACTTAAATTTAAAAGAACCTAATTCTCTCACTAGTGTTGCTGTGTGAAGAGAATTAGACTTGACATCGGAAAAAGATTGATAAATTTAAAATATATGTAAAAATATTTTAGAGAATTGGGATTTGAGGTTAAATATATTAGGGAAGTGGGATGTGTCGGTTAATTGTGGAACATGACTTTCCAAATATGAGAGTTCGGCTAACTCATTATATTGTAACATAAGACCTCATTATTTGATCATGTAGTACTCGAATTAAACTCCAAATTTGTGAATTTTTTGTCATAAAAATCTTGTTCAATTGTACCAATCTTAAAATTGATCAAGAATATTATGTATTTGGAATGTTTTAAAATATTTTAGGGAAGTGGGATTTGAAGTTAAATAATTTAGGGAAGTGGGATGTATAGGTTAATTATGGCATATGACTTTCAAAAGGTGAGAGTCGTGCTAACTCATTATATTGTGGAACATGACCTCAATACTTGATCATGTAGTACTCAAAACTCCAAATTTGTGCATTTTTTTGGCACGTTTCAAATTTTTGATCTCATTATTTAATCGAACGTCTTATGTTTTAGTAAATTATTTTTAGGGCAAATTACAAAAATCATCCCTCTAGTTTTACTAAATTTTCAATTTCATCCCTTTAATATCAATTGTCACAATTTTAACTTTTAACTTTGCTTTTGTTGTCTATTTTGTCCAATCGGTAACACCGTCTCTTATTTCTAACGGAGATGGTGCACTTGACTAATGCATCACTTTTTTTCATGGGAAAAATATTAAATACACGTGTCTTTTCCTAATTAATATAGTTTAGTGAGTTAACTCATTGAGTTCACTCCCACCTATATGTTAATGTTTGTATGCATGTAAGAGAGATAGATTATGGAAAATGGTTGGTGGTAGGTGGCAGAGGATGGAGAAGGTATGTGGTGATGGCCGATTGATTGATTGAGGGAGGGAGGGGAGGGGGTGTCGCAAGGATTTTGGGGAAGAAGATTAATGGTGGCTTTATAAATGCCACCCTAATTTTACTCTACACCCCCTTTTTTAGAAGTACAAGTTGTTTAAACTTATAGTATAATATGGAATATGCTAGTGATGAGTAGAGAAAAAATTAAGGAGTATATTTACTCTTTTACCCATAAAAAATGGTCATGTGACTTACGCATAACTATTTTCCATCCAAAACTTTAATTGGCGTTACTAATTGGGCTTAATAAATACAAAAAGTAAAATTGAAGGTCGAAATCATTATAATTAATATTAGAGGGACGAAATTGAGAATATGATGAAAGTAGAGGGACAATATTTATAATTTTCTCTTATTTTTATATAACCTTTGTTAGTTATTAAAAAATAAATATTAATTAACAACATGGTATCAGAGCTCTAGGTTCAACTACCTATGAGTTGTGGGGTGGTTAAACCACGTCTGTTTAGTGTTGAGAAGTAACACGAAGGTGTTACATAAGTGTTGAGTAATAACGTGAATATACATGGTGATAACATGGTATCTTGTTATTGATTCGCATACGGTATAGCAAATGTTTTGGAATTAATCATAAATAAGTATGATTGTCTTATAGCAAATGTTTTGGAATTAATCATAAATAAGTATGATTGTCTTATCATTTTCTTGTGGCATCGTGTAGAACATGCCACCACATCAAGCGAGAGGTCACGCAAGATCGCTTACGGGAGCTCATGGGGCTTGTAGAGCACGCGGGGCTCGTGAAGAGGGTGATGGTGAAAATCACCAAGATTCGGTGATGGGAGGAGAAGGAGCTCCACCAACGGTATTTGGTGGCACAGAGTTTATGCAAGGGGTCTTCACCGCAATTGAGCAAGTGGTGAAAAATACTATGCAAACGATGCAAGTGCTTGTTAGAGCGGTGGACTCTAGGGCTACTATGGCCATGAAGGCTTTTCTACAACTTCGCCCACCTACGTTTAGGGGTAAACCGAATCCATTAGTTGCGGAGGATTGGCTTGAGCAAGTTATAAGAACGTTAGACACGTTTTTGGTGACGGAGGAGGAGTTGAGGGTTTTATTTGCGTCATACCAGTTGCTAGGGGACGCACTCCAATGGTGAAAAACCATTGAGGAGAGCATAGCTAAGAAATGGGAGCCTTTTAAGAAGGCATTTATGGATCAGTATTTTATCGACACAACGAATGAGGCACTAAGAATGGAGTTCATCAATCTAGTACAAGGGAGTATGACTGTGGCTCAATACGAAGCCAAGTTTACGAGTTTGTCGAGGTTTGCTAAAGCATTCGTGCCAACGGAGGAGGAGAAAATAAAACAGTTTATGCGGGAGCTTAGGCCTTCCATAAGGAATAAGATTGCAGAAAATTTGATCAAGGTGTATTCGACTATGGTTAGTTTGGCGGAGGCCACTGAGGAAACCTTGAATGAGACTAGGAAGATCACAAATCTGAAATCTCAGTGTGAGGGTACTAGTGCACAATCGAAGGGGCATTTTCTGAAGAAGCCGAAGAACTCTACGACACAACAGTAGTATCCTACTAGGTCTTCACCTATCACTTCAATGGTATCATTTGGCCAGACATCTTAGGGAGGGCCGACTTATTTTGGTTATCACCAGCGGGGACACCGTGTCGTGGACTGCCCACTAAAGGGTTAGCAGACGCAGTCACTACAAAGGGGACAACCTCGTAGTCAAACACTAGATCAGTCACAGGTTAGGGGACCACCTACTTATTTTTAGTGTGGTCAAGTTGGTCATATCATAAATCAGTGCACGTAGAGGGAGAATAGTCAGGGAGCTACAAGATCGCAACAATCTACTTGGTCAGTTCAGGCCTCGAGGGCCACTCCAGCATTCACATTAGCACAAACTTCATATCAATCCAGACCACAGCCTGTAGCTCAGCAGGGTCAGAGGATGTCGGGATGAGTTTATGCTATAACATTAGCAATGGGACCGTCGGGGACAGCAAGACACCAGGAGCAATAGTTGGATACCTCTGTTGTATGAGGTAATTTTTTTGTGTTTAATTCGTGGACTCGTGTTCTCATCAACACGAGAGCATCACATTCATTCATCGCATCATTATTTGCTTTGGCATTTAGGTTAGAGATTGAGGTGTTAGATTCAGTACTAGTGTTAGACACTCTAATTGGAGGTAGGACAACCTTGAGATGAGTACGTAGGTCTTGCGAGGTTGAGGTTGTCGATCGATGTTTCGTGTTCGACTTCATTGTTTTAGACATGACGATTTTCAATGTAATTCTTGATATGGATTGGTTGAGCGGCTGTCGGGCTACGATAGACTGTATTCGACATAGAGTTACTTTTTGTACACCTAAGGGAGATCATTTTTATTTTGTGAGAGATCAGGGTCGTAGCTTTGGACCGTTGTCTATCGATGTGCGTAGACAAAGAGAATTGAACTTTCTTTTCTCGGCTTGCTTAGTCGACGAGGGTATCGTGGTTAGCATGGCTTTACCACCAGTTATTTACGACTTTTCGAAAGATTTGACTGAGTTACCACCGCATAGGGAGATGGAATTTTCCATTGACCTTATACTAGGCACTGCGCCCATCTCGGTACCACCATATCATTTTGCACTAGCATAGTTGCAAGAGTTGAAGGTTCAGATTCAAGACTTATTGGATAAGGGCTTTATCCGATCGAGTGCATTACCTTGGGGAGTTTCGGCGTTGTTTGCTAAGAAGAAGGATGGATCACTTTGTATGTGTGTTGATTACTGACGATTAAATCGTGTGACGATAAAAAATTAAGTATCCACTTTCGAGGATCGATGATTTGTTTGACCGATTGAATGGTTCAAGTTATTTCTCAAAGATTGACTTGAGGTCGGGTTACCATTAATTGCGGATCAAGGAGAAAAACATTGTGAAGACAATTTTTCGCTCACGCTACGAAAATTATGAATTTCTCATAATGCCGTTTGGACTAACGAATGTACCAACGGCTTTCATGGACTTGATGAATCGTATATTGCATCCGTATCTTGATTGTTTCGTGGTCATGTTTGTAGATGTCATCTTAATCTACTCGCCATCGGTTGAGTCACATGAGGAGCATTTGAGGATCGTGTTGTAGCTTTTATGAGCGCATCGTTTGTATGCTAGGTTTAGCAAGTGCGAGTTTTGGTTACCTATGATACGGTTCTTAGGTCATGTTGTTTCAGGGAGTGGAGTAGCAACATTCATCAAAGATTGAGGCAGTGATGAATTGAGAATGACCAAAAACTACGTTTAAGATTCATAGTTTCTTGGAGTTAGCCGGTTACTATCAACGATTTGTAAAGGATTTTTCAACACTAGCGGCACCTATGACTTGACTTACGAGGAAGGGAATTTGTTTTGTTTGGAACGACATGTGCAAGCATTCTTTTTAAGAACTTAAGAAGAGATTGACTTTGGCACCGATTCTTGTTATACCAGAATGACAGTTGGGTTTTATCGGGTACTGCGACTTCACATGATAGCTTGGGGTGCATGTTGATGCAGCTGGGTAAAGTGATTGCGTATAGTTCATGTCAATTGAAGACGCACAAACAAAATTATTCGACACATAACTTGAAGCTTGCGGCCGTTATTTTTGCTTTGAAAAGTTAGAGACAGTACTTGTACGGAGAGCAGTTTGAAGTATTTTCAGATCACAAGAGCTTGAAGTACTTATTTACGTAGAAGGACTTAAACTAACTTAAGGAAGCGGCGTTGGATGGAGTATATAGAAGACTATGACTTTAAATTACACTATCATCTTGGGAAGGCCAACGTTGTGGCCAATGCACTTAGTAGAAAATCGCTTAGTGTTTTGGCAAACATTTCCATTCATGAGTAGAAGATGCTTTAAGATATTTGTGAGTACGACTTAATTCTTAGTGAGATGGATGAGTTGGCTACATTATTCACATTGTCTGCGGAGCCATCACTCATCAGTCGGGGTGTTAAGGCACAACTGCAAGATGTGGAAGCTAAGACGATTTGTGATAGTATTGCTAGAAAGGTAGGACCAAAAGATTGGGTTATACATTCGGATCAAGGTTTGAGTTATAAGTCTAGATTATTTGTACCATTGTCTAGTAGAGACGATGTACTTTGTGAGTTTCATCATTCGTGACTTGTAGTTCATCCTAGAGGGATGAAGATGTACCATGATTTATGTCGCCAGTTTTGGTGGAGGCAAATGAAAAAAGATGTAGCGTTGTTCATTTTTAGATGTTTGACTTGTCAACAGGTGAAAACTGAACATCAGAAATCGACGAAGTTACTACAACCATTGCCAGTTGCGAAGTGGAAATAGGAGCATATCACTATGGATTTTGTCACGGGTTTTCCTAGATCATTGAGAGGGCATGACGCCGTTTGGGTCATAGTTGATCATTTGACAAAATTTGCACACTTTATTCCTATTCGTTTGTCGAACTCTACAGATGATCTTGGCGTTATTTATGTTCGTGAAATCTTTCGACTTCACGGGGTTCTAGTATCTATCATTTCCGATAGAGATTCGCATTTCACATCTATCTTTTGGAAGGGGATGCAATCTGCTCTTGAATCAAAATTGAGGCTCAACACGGCATTTCATCCTCAGATTGACGGGCATTCTAAGTGCCCTATTCAGATTTTGGAGGACATGCTTCGGGCATGCGTGCTTGATTTTAGGGGATCATGGGAGGATCATTTATACTTAGAAGAGTTCGCGTATAACAATAGTTATCAGGCGAGCATCGGTATGGCACCTTTTGAGGAGTTATACGATAGACCATGTAGGTCACCCATTTATTGGACTAACGTTGGAGAGGTAGCGCTTGCCAAGTTGGATTGGGTTCGTGATACGACTGAGAAGGTAGATTTAATTAGGAAGCGTTTGCTCACTACATAGAGTCGACAAAAGAATTATGTCGACCGGAGGAAACATCATTTGGAGTATGTTGTTGGGGATCACATGTTCTTGAAGGTTTCACCCAATAGGGGGTTGATGCAATTTGGGCATAGCGGCAAGCTATTGCCAAGATTTATTGGACCTTTGAGATTCTTGATCGTGTTGGGGCCATGGCATATTGTCTTGCTTTGCCATCGAGGTTGGCCAATGTACATAATGTGTTTCATGTTTCCATGTTACGAAAGTATAAACCCGATCCATCACACGGTTTGGATTGGGAAGATCTTGTTATCAATGAGGATATCATTTACGAGGAGTGACCGATTCGAGTGTTGGATACATGAGATCAAGTTCGTAGAGAGAAGACTATTCCATTGGTCAATGTTCTATGGCTTCATCATGGTGTGGAGGAGGCTACGTGGGAGCACAAGTCAGAGGTTCGTGCAAAGTATCCAGATTTGTTTAGCTCATTTGATACGTTTATCTAATTTCGTGGACAAAATTTTTTTAAGTGGTGGAGGTTGTAAGGTTTCAAATTTTTTTTTATAAATATGGATAATTAGGATATATATATATATATATGACGTCATAATGCCACCTGTATATATGTGTATGTCATTATGGGATTTAATAGTCCTAAATTAAATTAATTGGGCTTTTGGTGTATTGGATTGGGGCTTGATAGAATTGGAAAGTGGGTTGAGTGAGAGAGTGAGTCAAATTAACTTGGCCCATGACTAGTTTAAGTTATTTGTGGTGTCCAAACAAGGCCTTAGAGCCCAATGGCTTTTACATGTATATCTCTCGCAAATAACCAAAACACATTTATTTCTCTTCTCCTCTCTCTCTTGGGTTTACATTTAAAACTTAGATTTGAGTGAGTGATAGTGTGTTTTGAGTGGTGATTCTTTTAGCAATATTACCTACTCAACGAGGGCTTCAATTTGAGTTAAGAAGGTTGGAAATTGGAGCAAGTTGGAGGGTTAGGGCTTTTTTCATCTTCTTCAAGCTTTTGGAGCTTTCTTGCTTGGATTTAAGGTAAAGGGATTTTTTCTTGTTTTGGTTTAGTTTTGGGATTGTTGTTGATAGCTTATATGTAGCCTATTGAGGTTTTATTTTGGGTGTTGAACCCTAAATTGAAAGCTTGTTTTAAAGGAAAAGTTTGGAGTTCGTAGATCTTGAATCGTTATGTTTCTTTGATGTCTACCAGTAGTCATATTATCCATACCGGTAGTTCTCTTTATTTCCTGAAGCTATTTTAATTAATCTGTTGTAAACATTTTTTGTGTTTTGCTTGGCTAAATTAGACAAAAATAACTTATAGCCAACTTCATGCGCAATACTCTAATTTGGCTCAAATTTAGGAATGCAGCTGTGGATGCTCTATATTAGGTCGACCACATGGCCTTTTGGGCCAAATTAACTAGTAAAAGCTATAAAATATAATCCACATCAAGTTAGCTAAAATAAACAAAATATTTAAATTTTTGACAGTACTTAGTCATTTCTTATTAAAAATTGTGCATTTAAAAAATAAATTATATTTTGCAACCTAAAATTTTACTAAAATATCTCGTTTACATATTTCTCTTCTAATTGTATCACTCATGTAAGGTTTCAAAATTTTCTTTTATAAATATGTATAGTTAGGACATATATATGACGTCATAATGCTACGTTTATATATGTGTATGTCATTATGGGATTTAGTATAAATTGGACCCAAATTAAATTAATTAGATTTTTGTGTATTGAATTGGGGCTTGGTAGAATTGGAAAGTGGATTGAGTGAGAGAGTGGGCCAAATTAACTTGACCCATGACTAGTTTAAATTATTTGTGGTGGCCAAACAAGGCCTTAGAACCAAATGGCATTTACATGTATATCTCTCTCGCATTTATTAACCAAATCACATTTATTTCTCTTCTCTTCTCTCTCTCTAGGGTTTGCATTTAAAACTTAGATTTGAGTGAGTGATAGTGTGTTTTGAGTGGTGATTCTTGGAGCAAGATTACTTACTCAAAGAAGGCTTCAATTTGAGCTAGGAAGGTTGGAGATTGGAGTAAGTTAGAGGGCTAGGGCTTATTTTATCTTTTTTTAACTTTTGGAGATTTTTTGCTTGGATTTGAGGTAAAGGAGGTTTGCCTTGTTGGGTTTTAGTTTTGGAATTGTTGTTGATAGCTTATATTTAGCCTATTGAGGTTTTATTTTGGGTGTTGAACCCTAAATTGAAAGTTTGATTTAAAGAAAAAGTTTGGAGTTCGTAGATCTGCAATCATTTTATTTCTGTGATGTCTATCGGTAGTCATATTTTCCATACTGGCAGTTCTCTTTATTTTCTAAAGTTGGCTCGAGGGCCCGACCTACCAATAGTAATATTTCCACTACCGTTAGTGATTTTTGATATTTCATCTCTAGATGGTTGTTCACTTGTAGTACTTATTCTTACTATCAGTAGTTATTAATTGGATCTTTGCCACTGGTTCGTTGTCTACCGGTAGTATTCTTTTTCACTACCGGTAGTAAATTATTATATTCAGCTACTGGATGGGTGTCTACCAGTAGTACTTTCTTCCACTACCGGTAGTGAATAATAGTCGTTTGCCTCTAGATGGTATTCTACCAGTAGTACTATTTTCACTACTGATAGTGATTTATGTAGCTTTGTCTCTGGGGCATTGTTTACCGGTAGTGACCTGCTTACACATTTTTTTTTATAAGAGGTGTTAAAAACAAACATTTTGGATTTACATTAATGGTTATGAATATTGTTTATGAAAATTGCATTTGTAATGTTTTCACTAATGATTATTATTGACGATTTTTAATACTTGCATAGTATGTTGTTTACATTAAAGTTTTTAGCAAATGTAACATAGATTTTTGTTGGAACTTGAAAATCTAGAAATGGTTTTGGGAATGACACACTATGAGATACATGAATTAGATGTCTTAGATTAAGCTTGAGGTGAAAGACCTAGATAACAATTGCGCGAGAGGGAATGCCGATCCTTCAGTTAGTGATCGAAAATGCTACCGGATATTGGTGTCAAACTTTTGGTAAAAGTCCGAGAAGTAGGCCGGAATGAGGAAATATCAAAGCCTTCGGTAAAAGCCCAGAAGTTGGCCGTATATGTCTCACATGCTTAGTGCATACAAGACTGATTAGGTATTAGCCTAAGTGTGTCATTCAAATGAATTGGATTATTGCTTTTTAAGAAAAACCAGGGTTTTGATTAATGCTTGTGAAAAGGCAAATTTTTTGTAAAATCATTGATTTGAGAAGTGATGAAAATTGCTTTTGAGAAAAGTCGAAATATGTGAAAACTAAATGATTTTGTGAAATCATAGATTGGGAATCAAAAATATATTTTGATATGAATGAAAATATTATTTTATTGCATCATGTTTTCATTGTATAGTTATGTATCATGGGTTTGGATTGAGACATTAAATTCATTGTTAAATCTTTTCAAGATAACTCACCTTTATTATAACATGAATTTCAGGTACCGAGAGTTATCCTGAGTCTTGAGACATGTGGATGGATTATAGACATGTATTTTTGGAAGAGTTGTAATATTTTTTTGGCCCGGTGTGAGTATTGTCCATGGATTATCATCCATATTTTGTATTTGATAGCTCATGGAGAGTTTAGTTTCACGAGAGGAATTTGTATGTACTCTGATGTAATGACAATACATTGTCATAATATTTAGTTTGATTTTTTCGCATTTGAGTTGTATGTCTATGTGGCCAAATTTGGTGTTATTAGGGGCGTGACAACTCAACTCTCTAGACTTGGTTATTCTATCAATATATCATTTAGTTAGAATCATGAGACCTCTTTTTGTGAGGCCACATAAAATTATAACAATTTAAAAATATAAATGTTTGAAAAAAATATATTGACAGTCCTACGAATATACTTTTTTAAAAATACAACCGTTAGAATAATATGATTGTTGTAAAAATATACCCTTTAAAAAATATGATTGTTGAAAAAAAAAATTATAGAATAAAATGAATAAATAGTAAATAAATAATATTTTATTAAAATAGAGAGGATAATGGAGTTAGTGTTAAAAAAACAATCACTTAAAAATAGAATAAGTGATTTTTGATTTATAATTTGACTCAAATTTAGTGAGGCTAATGTGGATGCTCTAACATACACAGCTTCAAATAAATGTAGTGGGATAATTTTTGTAGACAATATTTATAAAAAAAATATTTTTTTACTTTATTATGTAACTCTTGACTCAAATTTAGTGAGGCTAATGTGGATGCTCTAACATACACAGTTTCAAATAAAAGTAGTGGGATAATTTTTGCAGACAATATTTATAAAAAAAATAATTTTTTACTTTATTATGTAACTCTACTTTTAAAAAATTTTAATCTAACCTTACTAAGAGAAAAATGAAGCAAAAATTTAAAGGTAGTAGGGGCAATTTATGTAATTGGCAAATCATCAAAGTTTTATTATGATGAAAATTAATTAATTGCATTCTTTTTTTTCATCTTATTAGTATTTTTATGCAAAATATTCATTTTAATCAAGTTGTTTTCACTGATGGACTCACTTTAGCTTAGTCATATGTTTGATACACACAAAAAAATATTTAGATAAATTTATCTTAATAAAAATAAAAATTTGCAATTGTATAAAAGAAAAGTGTTACATAAAAATTATTTAGTGAGAAGTGACCTGCAAAAATCATTATCAAAAGTAACAGAGGAGTTTTGGTCTGTTGAGTTTGATTAAAGCGGTATAAAGTCAGTCTGCCCTGTCAAAGTACCTAGATTCCTCAAAATTCCTACTTCAAACGGAAGAGAGAGCGAGAAAGAGAGAGAGAATGGTATAAAAAGCAGAAAATTTTCATTGAAGAAACGGCCGATTCTTCAAGTACTGCATTTAAATGAGTCATCATTACTCGTCCTTGTCTCTCCAACTTAGAGAGAGAGAGAGAGAGAGACTTGAGTGATTAAATAAGACATTCAATCAGTAACATATTGGTCAGTTCTTTGAAGAGTTGTTGAACGGATTAAGCATTGTTCAACCATGAGAGAGAAAGTATGGATTTTTCTGGGCCTGATAATGGTGGATTGCTCTCTGGGTAATGTTTCTTTCTTCTTCTTCTTAACTTACTCTGTTTCTTTATGCTCTGTA
>BRYE01000006.1:9053897-9056397 GCA_030159115.1 Actinidia arguta var. hypoleuca | reverse complement strand
AACCATTACTGGTGAGCATGCTATTTCCAAAATTGTTTCTCTTTCTTCCAAGCCTTAACAAGTCGGTCCTCAAGTTGATGAATCTCATGTAGGTTGGACCCTCGGTCTTCATTTTCCAACCTCTTAATGTCTGCCTTGATGTCACCAATTTCCTTCAAATAATTCAGTTTCTTAATTTTACTCTAGGATCTCAGTGCAAATCGATAAATTTTAATTTTGGCGCAAGCATAACAACTTCAAACATGTGATGCCTTTATTCCACTCATAATCTATAATTTGTTGCACCTTTTCCTTCTCAAAACACCAAGTATAAAATCAAAAAGGGATGAAGGATTTTGGTATCTCCAGATTCGTATTTAGAAACAAAGCCTTATGGTCAGAGCCAACACAGTCCAGGTGGTAAACTGTCCATTAAGAAGAGACCAACACTCTATCTAATCGTTCTTCAATAAATCCTGCATTATCTTTATTATTATGCCAGGTGAAAGAGTATCCCCTAAAACCCATTTTGACCCGTGGATGATCCTATACAAACTTCCAAAAGCTCCATTCCTTTTTCCAAAGACCATCTTTCTTTTCCTCGTGATACAACCTATCATTGAAATTCCCCTATACCAAAACTTCAGAATTCAAGACTTAAATGTAGTTAGACAATTGTTGCCATTGAATATTTCGTTTGCCAACATCGACACTCATTCATTAAATGCCAAACAAATTGGCCATTTGAGTTGCACACTTTCTCATCGATAAAAAAACTATCGTATTTATGAACCTCAATAGATGAAGAGTCATTCCAAAACACCTCTAATCCTTTGTAGAGACTGTCACGAGGTTAATTTTTTGACTCAAAATTGTCTTGCGAAGGAACTGAGTCTCAGTGCTTAGTCTCAGCCAAAACGTCCACAAAAACACACGTTTGAGTTTTAGGAAGACAAAATCAATAAGTAATATTTATGAGTCAAAACTCAACCTGTTTATTGCACCAACGTATGAGGAATACACTTAAAACTTTCTAGGCCAGAACACTAATTCTTTGCCTTAGAATCTGTTTAAACTCTCTACCTTATTATGTACAGACTATTTGCCTAATTTATAGATAACATAAATCAGTTACAAAATACACAACATTTACTCTAGACATGCCAAATTTTGACACACCCTAACTACCAAAGGGAAAATCTATCTTAACACAAGCCTGCCACATAAGCATTCTGCAATTGCTCGTAGCCCCATTTGGACAAGTAATTTTAGACACAATTTCCTCTTGTAGAATGTAACTGTCCAGTCATAGTTGCCTTTACTTAGTTATGATTGTTTCTGTCGTGTTTCGACTATTGTTGCCCAGTCTTGACTGCCTCTATCGAGTCTTGACTGTCATTGCCCTATATGGACTGTCTCTACCGAGTCATGCTGCCTCTATCAAGTTTTTCTGCCTCTGTTGAGTTTTGTTGCATCTTCCTAGTCAAGATTGAATTTCTTTATTCACAGCCCACACTATCCTACAATTAGTCATTGCTCCGCTTCTGCTTTGCATTTGCTTCAAAACATCGTTGTCTTGAACTTTTGCCGCATTGTCAAGGTATGCCTCCCTCATGCTTTTGCCATTATGAGTGGCATGGGTGTAAGGTGCCACCACATACCAACCTATGTCTGTGTTGAGGGATTGGAGTTCTAACAGACCACCCCCAATAAAAAAAGCAAACATCCTCATTGGTATGGTCTCTTCTATATGAATTGCATTCATCACTTGTAGTGGATTGACTCTAATAATTTTTGAATTAGATATTTCCTTACTTTCATCATCAACAATGGAATCTAACACCTCATGCTTAGGACAATCCTTTGCCTGATGAGACCCGTCACAAATAAAATAATCTTTATTCTTTTGGCTGGTCTTACTCTATGAGCCATCCACCTTTGGTTTGAATTTCAAACCATTGTCATTCCCATTTTTCCTTCCAGACTTGTTCTCCATGAACTCCGAAGTCTAGGGATTGCCCAACTTGTAGTTAAGCAAACCATCTGTAGAAGAGATTGTAGAAGACAAATCCTTCACGCTCAAGCGAAGCAACTCCAACTCCAATTATGCCCAATTCAGCAATTCAGCGATAAAATTGAAGAGCTTGTCTTTCTCTAACATGTCCTTGACGTCTAAAAACAAGGAACTAAACTCTTTCACATAATCTCTCACTGAGTCTGTATGTTTCAGGCATCAGAATTACTCCTTTGCAATCCAAGATGAATTATAAGGCAGGAATTGATCCTTCAATTCCTTCTTTAGTATGTCCCATGACTCAACCAAGGAACGTGCCTCATTACCCATTCGTGTTCTTCACCAAAGTTTTGCATCCCCATAGAGATACATATTAGTGATCAAGACTTTCTCACCATTTGAAATGCATGCAACCTTGAAATGCTGCTCCATATCCCACAGAAATATTTCCAACTCTATGGCACTCCGTGCACCACCAAAGGATTTTGGTTTAGGAACTTTGACTTT
>BRYE01000006.1:9046397-9048897 GCA_030159115.1 Actinidia arguta var. hypoleuca | reverse complement strand
TTTTATTTCATAATATACTAAAATTAACCTATGTTTGAAACACATGATAGTCATAACACAATATATTCATTTATGCATTAAAAATATGGAAAACATTGCATGTAAATGGTTTGTATTGAAAACATTTCGAAAATACATAAATTTTATTCATGGCATCATGTTACTTACCCCGATTCTCTTGAATAGGTGCTAAGCAACGTATTACTACATGTAAGGTACGGAAACGACAATACTATGCCCAATAATACGAGAATAAAAGAATCAAAACTACTATGGAACTCCCAACTAAACCCAAGGTCTCGCTCTAGGACAACATCCTTAGGAATAGGTCCAAAGGTCCCAAACTAACCATTCATTAAAATACCTCAATGTTCTAAAGGAAAAAGGCCAAATAGTCTAAAAATTGGCATGGCATTCGAACGCTAGGCTACCGTTCAAATGCCAAGGCAAAATGGCTTGGTTTCCTTTCTTTGTCCGTTCGAACGCTCCGTAGAGGTGTTCGAATGCTAAGGCAAAATGGTTACCATTCAAATGCTCCGAAGAGGTGTTCGAACGCCAAGATAAAATGGCTAGGTTTCCTTTCTCTATCCGTTCGAATGCTCTGTAAAGGCATTTGAACGCTAAGGCAAAATGGCTATCATTCGAACGCCAAAAGGGGTCGTTCAAATGCTTAGGCAAAATTGTTACTATTTGAATGCCAAAAAGGGGCATTCGAATGCTGAGGCAAAACTCTCGAACTGTTTGAACGCTAAGTATTGCATCGAACGTCGGCCATAAGCAGTAGCAGAAATGGTTACTAAAATTTACCAAAACTTCTCCAAACACAACCAAAACTTCTCCACAGTTTTTAAGGTTCAAATATACACCAAAAAGGGAACAATAACTCAAAATGGAGAAAAAATAAGCAATAGAACAAGAGAAATCTAAGCTTTAATCTCAAAAGCCCTAACATTCCCAAATTTGGGGATTTTAATCTCAACTCTCCAATTTTTTAATATGAAGCTTTAAGCTCCAAGATTTAACCAATTAGAACTTAAATGAGTCATCTAACACAAATCTAAACTCTTCTAGGTGCATCAAAGGCAAAACCCCCAAATTGTTCAACCTATACTTACAACTTATACATATATTTACAAGGTTAATGTGTTACCTTTCTTCAAGCTTGATGGAACTTCTAATGGCTTCCTATAGCTTGGAATTTGACTTTTTAAGCTCTTCTTTCATTCCTCTTCCCTTTCTTTTTCTTTTCTCTCTCTCTATATGTATGTGTATGGTTGAAAGTGTTTTGTGTATAGTGTATATGGGTGTGGGTGTGGGTGTGGGTGTATAAGATGAGACACACATGGAAATAATCACATGTGCCTTCCTCCAAGTACTTTTGTTATAACCTAACTTTCAATTGGTCACTTTAACCCTAAAATAATAATAACCTACATTAAAATTATATATAAAAAATAAAAATCATAATTTATCTAAATAAAGAAAATTTATAGGTTTGGGGTATTATATCCTTCTCCACTTAAAAAATTTGGTCCCCAAACTTGACACAAGTTGTCATTCAAACAAAAAGGGATAGAATTCCCAAGTAGACTCTTTTTACGTATGATTCTGCCACAAGACTTGCACTAATAGAATGATCTTGTTTTTAAGAACTTGGTCGCGATAATCCAAAATCTTGATCGGTTTTTCGATGTAGCTCAAGTCTTCACTCACGTTCAAGGGATAGTGGTTAATCACATGCATGGGGTTGTGAATATATTTCCATAGCATCAAAACGTGAAAAACATTATGAACATGTGATAGTTCTGGTGGAAGAGCTATATGATAGGCAACGGTTTTAGCTCGTTGAAAAACTTTAAATGATCCGATGTATCTTGGTTTTAACTTTCCCTTTATGCCAAAATAATTTATCCCCTTGGAAGGAGATACCTTTAAGAATACATGGTGTCCCTCCTCGAATGCTAAGTCTCATCTCCGAACATCCTCATAACTCTTTTGGAAACTCTATGCTATTTGAAGTCTTTATTGAATCACTTTGATCTTGTCAGTGGTCAATTGAACAATCTCTAGTCCCAAAATCTGTCGTTCTTCAACTTCGGTCCAACAAATGGGAGATCTACATTTCCTTCCACAGAGCGCTTCATAGGGTGCCATGCCTATACTTACATGAAAACTATTATTGTAGGCGAACCCCATAAGTGGCAAGTATGCTTCCTAATTTTCTTGGAAGTCAAGTACACATAGCCACAACATGTCTTCTAGAGTCTGGATGGTCCTTTTTGATTGTCCGGCCATTTGTCGATGGAAAACAATGCTAAAGTTCAACTCGGTGCCTAAAACTCTTTGCAAACTTTTTCAAAACTTTGACACAAATCTCGGATTTCGATCCTACACTATTGAAATCGGTGTACTATGAAGTCGTTTAATCTCTGCAATGTAGAGGGTTGCGTACTTCAAAAAATAATACGTAGTCTTTATGGGTAAGAAGTGTGCTAACTTA
>BRYE01000006.1:9018897-9021397 GCA_030159115.1 Actinidia arguta var. hypoleuca | reverse complement strand
CCACACTTAATCCACCTAAAATATAATTTATGGACCTTGATGATATCTCATATATCGATTAATAAATGCTAATAATAGTATGTGCAATATAAAAGAGAGCAATATTATAAATAATAAACAAATATCTAAAAGTGGCTTAAAGGGCACACTCTAAACCCAACAACTTTAATAAACCAAAAAACCTTTCTTTTACTGTGGTAAGTTCTACAATTTGTTATTCAATTCAGTGTCATGTATCTCGTATATCTTATGAGTAATTAAATAAAGACTGTCAATCAATTTATCCAAGCATATGAAGATTCATATAATTTAATAAAAATATTTTTATTAAATAAAATGGAACAAAATCAAAACTAAATTAAAATTTCATTTGTTACCAGGAACAAATAGACAGATATATAAAATTAATATTTTATTCAAAGAAAAAAATAATTCCATTACTCCTACAGACACTTCAGCTACTCTTACTTCCAAGCTCAGGTGGAACGAACCTCACCATCACTTGACTTCCTAATTTTTCAAAATCCCTACAACGTGTTATAAATGTGATTCATTACACCAGAATCTACACACCAAAAATTTAAAGTACCTGCAATAAATCTTACTTCAATAACAAGTGATTTGATTATACCTGAATCCATTTTCTAAGCAAGGTAGTTTAGACAGTACCTCTTCCAACGACCCTCAACCCTATAGTGGAAACACTTTCCCTTGGGTTTTGGATCGTTTATTTTCTTCTCTTTGCCAATCCCCCTAAGTGGATTAAGAAATTTGTTGGGGTTACTTGGAACTTTCTTCTTATTTCACTTGTCCTTTACTTAAGGAAAAGGCTTAGAAAATGAAGTTTTTTCCACATTGTTAACACTAAGATGGCCTTTGATAATACCATCTGCTATTGGTAGTGCCTTTAAAATCTCAACAAGTGTAAAATAAATTTTATTCATACTACAATTGAGCTTATACTGATTAAAAGAGTCAGGAAGCAACTCAAGAATAATACTAATTTAAGATTTAGCATCAATCTTACCACCAAGGATCTCCAGAGTGTTTAAATGTTCAAACATTTTAAAACATGTTCCCTCACTGGAATTCCTTCAAACATTTTAGTATTCATCAATACTCTCATGGAAATCTACCTAGCAGGTCGCCTTTATTCCCTAAATATCTATTTAAGGCTCAAGATCATATCCTTAGCACTCAAATAATCTTTTAGCTGATGTTGTATAATAGAATACACCAAAGCTAAAATATAACATCATGCCATCTCATTAGCTTTAACCCATTTTTATATCTTTCTAATTCCGCTCTAGGTGCATTGGCAGTGAGAAGATCTGGACGTTCCTCAATTAAAATATATTTTACCCTTTAGTATTTAGTACAATATTCAGATTTCTCTTTCGGTGCACATAATTCGATCCAGTCACCTTATTTTGATTTAGGATGATTACAAGTGGATTAAATAATAATTGAGAATCATAAACAAATTATAGACAAATATGAATGCGAATAAATTAAACTCTTTCTTCATTGTAATATAGTGGTATACTTGTTTTACTATAATATGAATGTACCGGGACCTCAACCAAATAAATAACACACCTCTGTATGAAAATTAAATGTCATCTATTTGATTAGGAGGACTATCATATCCATTATAACTTTACCATCTCAACATCTCATGTCAAATAAAATCATAATACTTGATTTTCCTTGGTTTTCAAAAGATAATAATCAAACTCTGTCGGAAGAAAGAATATCATTCCCTTTTGATTAAGTGTATACCATCATCTATAATCAAAAGACAACCATTGTGAATAGAGTTTCCATGGGAAAATCACTTTTCATACTGTCTCCCTTAATTCTATCCTAAAAAGTTCAATGGAGGCCAAACCGAAGATGACATGAGATGTCTATCCTTATCTTTCTATGAAACCGATTATGAAAGACTATGGAATTTTCATAAAATTCCACTCCCACTCAATTTTGTAAAAATATGATCACATTATACATCACATATATAAAATAAAATCTCACTGCTCATGTGCAACTTAATTTTCCATAAATTAATAATTAACACATGGTTGCAGTCTATTCATGGATCATGATTAATATTTACCGTGATCTACATCATTAAATATTATTCTAGCATGCATCATATATCAATATAAAAGCATAGAGTAATAATTTAACTCTATTTTTCTCTCATGGTAAAACCTAAAAGGAAACTAAAAAAAACTTATTAAATCTGGAATGTCTTCCATAGTCTATTTTCATGCACCGTCTAGGAATATTCACTGTTAGATCTTCAATCCTTACATTTTCAAGGAAAATAAATATTACAAGGAGACCTATACCTGGACTTGCATGATGGTATAAAATAATAATAAAAATCAGAAAAACCAGTAGAACTTGCTTTATTGAGGAAAATTCAAGTCCATTGCTCTTTAAAAGCTCATAATAGCCAATCATGAGAAATGGAGTACCATTCATCACAATTCAT
>BRYE01000006.1:9003897-9006397 GCA_030159115.1 Actinidia arguta var. hypoleuca | reverse complement strand
CACAAAATTATACAAATTCACGTCTAATAAGCATTGCGAGATATAAACTCTAAGAGCTTCAAAATAGACTAAGAAGAAAAAAAGAAAAAAAAATCGAAGATGGCTCAAAATATACACCATTCGAAAGACACTTGAAAAATGAAAGATGAAAGAAAACAAGATTTTGGTTTTAGAGTTCGAACCTTCTTATGCAGCCTTTAAACGCACAGGCACTTGAAAAACTCAAAAAATAGTTATAGGCCTTAGCGTTCGAACGTGAAAAGTGACCATTCGAACGCTAGGCTTGGATACACTGAGCGTTTAAACTCCAAAAAGGCAAGGGAATCCAACATTCGAACGCTAGCAGATTCTGCTGAAAAACCTATAATGGTATTTTGGTCATAACTTTTTACTCTGATATCCGATTGAGCTGATTTTTAATTCGTTGGAAATATGACTTCAAGGGATACAACTTTTTATGTAATAATCATTTGCTTAATCGAGCTCTATGGTAGTCAAAATCAAGATGAAATTTTACCAACTAAATAGTGAGCGTTCAAACGATGGAAGAGGCATTCGAACGCCAAGAAGGAAATTGTTTAGCGTTTGAACACTAGACGACAAGGCTTTAGATGGGAGAAATTGATTATGTGGATCTATGTGATCCACCGTCTTTTTAGTAAGTAGGACAGTATTACCTTTTATGCATGTTGTACAATGCGTCGTTAGTTCGAGTCAAATTTGGGTTGGGAGGGGGGAAAGGTGATGTCCCACCCATTTGTTTTTCCCTTCCCATTCTTCGTTGTCGTGTCATTTTATTTTATTTATTTCACATTTCGGAGAATGCTCATCTCTAGTTGGGAGGAGTAATTCGTAGTTTAATTAAATTTATTTTTTGTGTTAGGAGGTTTTAGTATAATTGAATTTTAATTGAATTTTGTTAAATTTTTTATTACGGTTAATTTAGGAGTTTAATTAGTTTAGAATTACTAGTGTAATTAGGATAGGATTAGGGTAGTACTTAGGGTATAATTAGAATTTATTCAATAAACTAATAAAAATAAAAAAATAAAATAAAATAAAAATTTTTTTTTTGAACTAAGCGTTCGAACCCTCTATGCAGCGTTCGAACGCACAAAGGGGTGTCTAGAAAATGGATTTTATTTTATAACGTAGCGTTCGAACCCTCTGTGCAGCGTTCGAATGCACAGAAGAGGGATTTTGAAAAATGCACTTACCGTTCGAACGCTAATTAACAAGTCTAAACCAATGTTCGAACGATGAGACTAAAAATTTGAAAAATGCACTCACCGTTCGAACGCCCTGTGAAGCGTTAAAATGTTGAGCCCAAGGGCAGTTTTTAAGTCAAGCCCGGTCAATTTTTCTTTACACACAACACCTCTAAAATTCACGAAAGAGAGAGAAAAAAGGGCGATATCAAGAGAGGGTTTCGAAGCTTTTCAAACTTTAGTCCTTTTCATCAAATTAAGGTTAAATCTTCCATCATTCATTTTTAAATTCTTAGATTCATAGATTGCATCCATAAAAATCTAGGGGTTGGTTTGATTTTTAGTTTCACATTTAAGTTCATAATCTCACAATCACATACATTTAAACATGTTTAGTTCTATCAATTGGTGTTAGAATCTTGCCTTAATGTTGTTGAATGCACATTTTGAGAGAAATCCATGGCTTCAACTTCAATGATGAATATAGTTTTGAAGTGTGCACACCAAGTGTTTGACAAAAGGCCCCAATGAAAAATTTGTTCAAATTATGAGGGGGATGCATTCCTAATTCATCATAGATATTCATCATTGGAATTTGGTAACATTGGTTCAATGAGTTCATGGATGAGACTTCAGGTTTAGGATATGCTCACTATGTGTTCAATAAAATGCCTAAGTGAGAAATAAAGACTAACATGGCAATTTAATGTTGGACATTATTGTTGAAAATTTAGTTGTGTTGACTGGTCATCTAAAATTGGGTCTTGAACATTCATAGTTTTCTTAGGATTCATGGGAACACACATCACATAGGCACCACCTTGCATTATTGAGGGTGGTAATTAAGCATGAGTACTATAGAGACTGGAGGTTCGAGGAAACACTCAAAATCCAAGAGAACGGGTTCTACAAAAGGAAAAGAAAATGAGCTCACCAATTTGGATTATGACCACACTCGGTTCGTTGAAAAAATAGAAGAGAGACTTTACAATTGAGTGTGGATTATAAATGGAGCAGTGATAGAAAGGGAACTTGATTTGGTTTCCTTAGAGAATATAGGTTTTTAGTACCTCCAAAATTTCACGACTCGGGGATGGATAAATTTGACTATGTTTAAGGCGGAGTTGATACTCACCTTTTGTCAAGAATTCATGGCAAACATCAAGCATAAGCCAGTGACTGAGAAGGGTAAAGAGAGGTTGGTAAGTGGGGTTAGGGGCAAGAAGTTGAAAGTGACTCCGGATACATTTTTTGAGATTTTTGAAATCCCGCTAGAAAAGAATCTCGAGTTT
>BRYE01000006.1:8983897-8986397 GCA_030159115.1 Actinidia arguta var. hypoleuca | reverse complement strand
GAATCTTGGCATACTTGCTTTTGTACTCGTACATATCATATACTGAAACTATGACAACTCGGCTGAACTGGATGACCATATAGGTCGGGTGGCTCTTTTGGCCAGAGATATCTCACTCTGTAGATGGAACTTATTTTATGTCCCCCATCTACCTTAGGACCTTAGGCTAGAGTAAAGTCCCACCACGGGGGACCCCGAGTGTCACTATACTTGCTTATCTTGAACATACTTAGTTTTTCTTGTAAATCATGCATCCATGGATTTCAATACATAGCATAGTAACATTGCATACTTTGAAAGGCATGGCATTCATATTTAGAACATAATTATTGATGCATTGAAAGCATGAAAAAATGGTTACATATAACATAATACGTATTGAAAACACTTTTGAAGATACATAGGTTTTGTCCATGGCATCTTGTTACTCACCTTGGTTTCCTTGGCTAAGTGCTACACTTGGCGTTCCTACACATATAGGATATACGATACAAAATGTCAATACTATGATCGAGAAGGTTTAAAACTAATATAACAACTCTCGACTTGACTAAAGGTATTCCCGCTCAAGGATAACCTACGCCCTAGGGCGACACTCCTAGGAATAGGTTCAAGGATCCTAGGTTGACTATTAATGGCCAAAGACAACATTTGGCTATAGTTCCTTCATCGCATCCCATTTACCTCACGACAATAAATATATATCCTAGGTCAATATCATTTGAAAATAGACTTAATGACCTTCAATTTGGTAGGTCATGAGTTTGAAACGCATCCCAAATGAAGAAGTTATGCCCAATGGAATAAAAACTAAATTTCTAAAAAAATTGTGTTGTTGGAAAAATCTTAGGTTGACTTTAAACTTTAATATCTCATAATATATATGGAATTAAATTGTAAACTTTATGTTGTTATAAAGGTCTACAAGTCTATTTTCCAACTCTTCAAACAGTGTCTCAATCCGAATTTTCTAGAGAAAGTTATGCCCGTTTTACAAAACAGTGTCTGGGCTGAAAATGGTCTGGCGTTCGAACGCTGAGTCTGGCGTTCGAACGCCCGGCAACCCGAGAAATGTTAACTCTCTGGACGTTCGAACGTCCCACAGAGGCGTTCGAACGCCAGCCGCACGGAGCAGCAAAAATGGCATAAAAACTTGCCAAAAACTTATCCAATCTTAACCCAAAGCTTCACCAAAATTTTTATGGCTCAACTACACACTCAAGAGACAACAATAACTCAAAATCAAACCTTAAAACTAACCCTAACATGGTAGATCTAAGGTCAAAGTCTCAAGAACCCTAACATTTAATAATTTGGGATTCTTGTGTTAGCATTCAATTTCTTTAAATTGAGCTTCAATATACTTCAATTGGGACTTAAGGGAGTCCTCTAAACTCAACTTTGGGCTTACTAAAGGCATCTAAGGCATAACCCAATAAGGAGAAGAGGAAGAAAGAGAGAAGGGGAAGCCTTGAGCGCTCCACTTAGGCTAGGAAAAGCCATTTTTGGAGCTTAAGAAAGCTTTGAGAAAAGGTAAAACTCAAGCCTAGTATGTATAGTTAGGTGTATTATGCATATATGTAATTAATGTGGAGTTAGAGACCTCCTTGGGTCAAAATGAGTTGAATGACATTTATTGGTGTTTGAATGAGCCAAATTGAGTGTGGGTTTCAATAACCCCAAATTTATTTATGTTAGGTTTTTGTCTTGATTTTAAATCTAGATCTACCATGCTAGGGTTGGAATTGGTAGTTGGTTTTGAAATATTGTAACCTATTTGAGTCACTCTTTGTGCCCTAGGAGCCTTGGAAAGAATTGGAAGGATTTGAATAGTGTTTTGGTAAAATTTGTGAAAATTAGTTACTGTTCCTGCTACAATACGCAACCAGCGTTCGAACGCCAATGAACAACATTCGAACGATCTGGACTTTTTGCCTTGGTGTTCAAACGCCACCTTCAGCACAGTTTTGGATGTTCGAACGGTAACCACATTTAGCCTTAGCGTTCGAACGCCATAACCAGCATTCGAACGCCAAGACCAGTTTTAGAAAGTTATGGTCCCCTTTCTTTTAGAACACTGGAATCCTATCCATAGTATATTAAGCCCTTCAACTACCTAGTAGGGGACTTAGGTCTGCGTTTAAGGGGGTTTTGACTTAGAACAAAAGTGTCTAAGTTGAACGGAGAGTAGTATTACTTTGAGTCAATTTATGTCGTATTATTAAACCTAGCAATTGATGTTTCTATCCCGTACATGTAGGGACATGCGACGTAGCACCTAACCAAAGAAATTCAGGTGAGTAACATGGTGCCAAGAACAAAATTATGTATTTTTAAAATATTTTCAATACGTACTATGCATATTCAAATATTTTCTATATTTTAATGCATTAAATAAATATATTACGATATGAACGGCATATTTTCTAAATGTATGCAAATGTTGTTATGCTATGTATTAAAAACCCATGAATGAATGATTTGACATAATTATGAAATA
>BRYE01000006.1:8963897-8966397 GCA_030159115.1 Actinidia arguta var. hypoleuca | reverse complement strand
AGAAGAGTTAACCCATAATCAGACATATTAACGATCACGAAATAGATAATTAATTACGCGAAGAATGTTATCAGAGTAGCGCAATGGAAGCATGATGAAGCTATGAAGATCGTAAGTCGAATACGGAGTAAACAATATAGATTATGACATTAGCCAAGTTTGAGGACAAACTTTTATAAAGGAGGGGAGAATGTAACACCCCGAATCCGTGGAATTCATTAAATACATAAACCATGATCCGTACGTCGATTAATGAGGTTAAGTATTAAGTTAGAAGACTCAAATCTAAGTTAAGAATCCTTGAAACTAAAATTTTATTTCTGCCCAGTTTTGTTCTTAGGGTTCGAACGCTAGGAGAGACGTTCGAACGCTAAATCCAAAATCCTTCTTACAGTTCGAACGTTAAAGAGAGCGTTCGAACTCTATCGCCTGTGGAAGATTTTATACTCTCAGTATCTCCAACTCACGTTTTCTTCTTAGAGTTCGAACGCTAAGGAGGGTGTTCGAACGCCAACAGTACAAAATAAAAAATAAAAAGGGAACACCAGATTAAAAAGAAGAGAGCCACATGAGATTATTTCCCATGTGTCTCAGCAAATATACCTACACACACACATTCGGAGAGAGAAGAAAGAGAAAAGAGAAAGAGAATAGAGAAAGGAAGAAAAAGAAGGAAAGAAATGGGGGATGTTAGAAGCTCAACTACATGCCATTAGAGGCTTAAGCTTGAGATTGAAGAAAGGTAACCACTCTAAATAGTGTAAATATATGTATATGTATGTTAGGGTTTTGATTTTGGTTTAAAACTAGATCTACCATGTTAGGGTTAAAATGAAAGCTTAATTTTGAGATATTGTAGTACTAGTAGGTCACTCATAGTATTCCTTAAGTATTGAAAAGATTGGAATAGATTTAGATTAAGTTTTGGCACAATTTTCAAAACCAGTTACTGTTCCAGCTGCCATATGCAGTTAGAGTTTGAACGCCCATGAACAGAGTTCGAACGGTCTAGACTTTTAACCTCGACGTTCGAACGCCACATTTAGAACACTTTTAACATTCAGACGGTAGTTACTTTTAGCCTTAGAGGTCGAACGCCAAGCCCAGCATTCGAACGCACAGAGAAGGAAAGCTTAATCATTTAGTCATAGCGTTCGAATGCCTTTGTGCATCGTTCGAACGGACAGAAAGTCAAAATTAGACATTTAGTCTTAGAGTTCGAACGCCAAGACCAATTTCAGACAGCTATGGACTCTTTTCTTTTAAAACACTATAATCATAGCCATAGTATATTAAGCCCTTCAACTACCTAATAGAGGACTTAGGTCTGCATTTAAGGGTTTTTGACTTAGAATAAAAAAGTCTAAGGTAAATGGAGAGTAGTATTACTTTAAGTCAATTAATGCCGTATTACTATGCCTAGCCATTGATGTTTCTATCCCTTACATGTAGGGACACACGATGTAGCACCTAGCCAAGGAAACCTAGGTGAGTAACATGATGTCATGAACAAAATTATGTATTTTCAAAATGTTTTCAATACGTACTATGCATATTCAAATGCTTTCCATGTTTTAATGCATTAAATGAATATGTTATGATATGAACAGTATGTCTTCTAAATATATACAAATGTTTGTATGCTATGTATTGCAAACCCATGGATGAATGATTTGAAATGACTTAGCATGAATTTATGTGAAAAGCAAAGTATGTTCAAAGTATGTATGCATGGTGACACTCGGGGTCCTCTCGTGGCGGGACTTTAACCAAGCCCGATAGTCCTAATGTAGAGTGGGGGACGTGAAATAAGTTCACTCTACAATCAAGATATCTCAGGCCTAAAGAGCCACCCATAACCTATATGGTTAGTACGCATGACCCAAAGGTCATTAGCCGAGTCGTTACACCCTATGATATGTTCATGATTTCAAGAAGCCATGATATGTTGAATGCTCACGGTATGTTTTTCAGATATGTTATGCCGTGTTTACGTGAGCTTCAAGTTTATGAAGATTTAATCACATGCTTTACCCTTATTATGCTATGTACGCTAAGAAATGATCCATGGTATTTTATGTTCATGCATTATTGTTATTCACAAAGTTTTTAGCTTACGTTTTCGAAAATATTTTCAGGAAGCCAGTCCGAAGAGTCTTAAGACGAAGTTAGCAAGCAGAATATAGTTTTATGGCCTGCGAGCCTTATTATGTAGCTTTGATTATGGGTTAGTCCCTAGATGATGTAATTAAAATTGGCCTCAACATATAACTAAATAGTTTAAGAATTTAGGCACAACTCTATGTATTTGTGTGCACGTCACACCTTTACATTTTTATATAGTATGACGTTTCCGCGCAATTTTATCATTTTAAATGAGTATGCACAGGTGATCAACCGTATGAAGGTAAGTAGGCCTTGGTGGGCCAGCCACCGGCCATCACGTGCCCACAATCCGCATAGGCCGGGTTGTGGGGCGTGACACTTATACTGCCATAAT
>BRYE01000006.1:8933897-8946397 GCA_030159115.1 Actinidia arguta var. hypoleuca | reverse complement strand
ACATACCCACATTCCTACCAATTTCTCGGGCTCTAATCGAAGGCCTTGACATACCCACATCCCTGCCAATTTCTCAGGCTCTAACCGAAGGCTTGACATTACCACATCCATGCCAATTTCTCGGGCTCTAACCGAAGGCTTGACGTTCCTACATCCGTGCCAATTTCTTGAGCTCTGACCGAAGGCTTGACATTCCCACCGTCTCCACACGATCATTATCTACTTTTAGTGCGATTTTTTGATCTTTCACTGTGGACTTAATCTAAGCCATCTTGCTCAGGGTGCATCAATGTACCAAATCCTGCATTTCTTAGCGTGTCATTCTCAAAAACTATTTCCGAATCTCCACGCACACATAAGTTTTATATTTTTTCACAAGTTCAATCATACGTTCGTGTTACATTTATGAAAATTTAAATACAACAACATACTATACAAACATTTAAAACCGTCAAAAATAATAAGTTATTATTGAAATCATTCTCATATGTTTGTTAGGAACAATACTCATAATCATTAATATAAATCTCGACCCAAAATTTTTAAGTACACAAAAAAAATCACATCTCCCAATTCCCACATATACAATTGTTACATTTATTAAAAATTTAATACAACAACTTAACAAACAAGATATCTTCATGCTCAAGATAAACTATTTAAAAAAAACTAAATAAATTTTATTTATTTATTTATTTTTATTGTTCATAGGTGTCAACATCTGACTTTCAGGCGTCGACACCTGGCTTTCGTAGCCAGAATGCCGAATTCACTGTTCAAAAGTGTCGACACATGATTTTCAAGTGTTGACACCTGCTGTCAGTAGCCAAAAACATTAAGTTTCCTGTTCAAAAGGGTCGACACTTGATTTTCAAGTGTCGACACCTGGCGTCAGTAGCTAAAATGCCAATTTACTCTGTTCATAGGTTTCGACACCTAGTTTCTGAACTTTCAAACTTTTTCATATAAACTCAATCTTTAATTTAAGGTTCAACACCCAAATTAAAGCCTCAATAGACTTTATATAATCCATTTAACAACAAGCCCAATGAAAAATCCCAACAAGTAAACCCCCTTTTTCAATCGTCATTATAAATCAAGTTTTCTATTTTAAGTTCAATACTCAACATAATGCATCAATGGCTACATTTAAGCCATTAACACAAATCCAACATTAAAACCCACAAGAAAAACTCCATTTGCCTCAAATCTAAGCAATGAAAAGCTCAACAACAATAGTGATGCCTGAATTTCCAACTTCCTCTAATCCCAATTCTTCTTGGCTCAAACGAGAGAGAGAGAGAGAGAGAGAGAGAGAGAGAGAGAGAGAGAGAGAGAGAGAGAGAGAAAATAAAATCCTAAACACAATTGTTAAAATTATTTGTGTTAGGTCAAAAGATAAAAACAACACAAATGCCCTCCTTGGGCCCTTGGGCTTTGTTTGGCCGAAGCAACAAACTCAAACCAAAAATCAATCTTGGATTCAATCCATTTGGCCCACTTTCTCACACATCTCCTTTCAAGCAAAAAAAAAAAATCCAATTCAAAATGCTCCCAAGCCCAACTATAAATTCCATCAAGCCCAATGTAAAATACCCTTAGGCCCAACTATTTCACAATTGACCCAATTAAATTTAAATAGGTCCAATCCACACTAAAGTCCATAACAATACATACATATATATATATATACACATGGCACCCTGACGTCATAATCATATAAAAAAAAATTTGGAAGCCTTACAGCAACAAATCCTAAGGAAGTCACTTGGAAAGTGGGTGTAGGCTTAGGTCAAGCCGAACCACTATAAATCTTATATTTATTTTTTCTCTTCCCTTAACTCTCTACTTTTAGTATTTTATCTTTTGCATGGATATGTGAGTGTATTTCGGTTGCACTTGCTTAATCATTTATAGTTAGTAAATGTTTAATCAGCTCGCTGCCTAGCCTTGAGCTAACTCAACCCAATCACATATTTTAATTATTTTTTGTTGGATCTAGCTCCACTGTAGAAAATTATAATTTATTTAAAATTCGCATATTTGCTTAAAAATTCAATTCACCCTCTCTTGGTTGCCATATTGGAACAATAACAAAGATGTTCTAGGGAGGATATAAAGAAGAATTAGCCAAAATTGTCTCCAATAAAAAAGTGATTTGAGTTACTCATTTGATAAGACTCTTTAGGTTGTGTTTTTAGATGGATTTGTCACTAAAATAAGGGAGGAAAAAAATTTAAACTAACTTTAACTTTTGACTTACTGTCTTATAAATACTTGATCTTTAAAAAATCATTTAGACACTTGTCATTAACAAAGATTCTTCAATTCTATCCATGACATCAAGCTTCATCAAATTAATAACAGAATCATCCTAGGTGACCTTACGTTGCTAACAATCACAGTTTTGGCAGGAAAGATTCATAAAAACTTCAAAATGTTCCTTAAAGTTTTGACTCAATTCTCATAAATACTTAACTTTTAAAGAGTTTAAAAAAGCATTAGGGAAGTACACGAAGTAGGGGCAATCAGGATAAAGGTTTTATGAGACTTTGAGTTGAAAGTTCAGAGGGCATTTTGAAAATAATTCAAAATTTTCTCTAAAAACCATGATTGATAGGCACCACAGTTGCACTTAGGATGGTTCTATTTTGATGGATGTTGACGTTAGGGATAAATTGAGTTGTTTTTTTGGAAACGTCATGTGTCTAAAAAATTTTTTTAAAGATTGGGTGTTTATGAGACATTGAGTCAAAAGTTTTTGGGGGCATTTAAAAATTATTTCAATTAAGAAAGTAAGTAAATGAAAAGATAAGATGAAAATGAAATTAAGAAACTTATAACTAATTATTATTTTGGTTTTCCTGCAAATTTCTTCACAAAACCATGATCCAAGCATAGCCTTATGGGTTATATTAATCTTGATTCCAAAGAATACATATAAGCAACTTAAAACCAACAAACAAAAAATCAATAAGGTGAATGATGAATTAAATGAGAATATTAATTTCGTAGGTTAGAAAATGAGTTCTCAATTAAAATTGGACCAAATTGCCTATCAATTGAGTTATAGGCCAAGTCACTCCGAACAGGCCTCAATCATCAAGTTCTATTTATTTTTTTGACCATAATTCTAATTTGTGCTCATTGGATCAAGTTCAAATATTCTATATTGCCAATGGGTTATCAATAATTATTTTAAAAAAATAATATTTTTGAAAAACATAAATGATGAAATTAAAAAGACCTCTGCAGGAGCAGTGTGGGCCATCAGAGGAAAAGGAGAAACGCATTTGGTTTGGAAGTTAGTGTTGTTGTATGATGACCGACCATGTTGGAGGACAAATCATTCAATTGCAGAATCTCATGCAATACCATGAGGAGAGCAGGAAAAGGCAAATAAACTTAGTTCAAAGGAGGACCTCAAAACCCAACACCACAAACCCACAACAACCACCCATCAAAAATATTTCTAGTTTCAGAAATTTTACTGCATATCATTGAAAACAATGTTGTGCTTTTGTCCACATGAAATGGGCACACCTGTGACCTGGATTCACATTTTTACTGTTCTGATTTTGCATGGACAGGTATTCTAGATGTGGTGCCTAGGGATGTAAATTTTACCCGAACGCGATGGGCCCGGACGAACAGACTATTTGGGATGAATATATTTGATTTTTTGCTAGTTTTGTTCAGGTATGGTAGGAAGAATGAAATACTTGATCGAGTATAAATCAGGTATGGTTTGCCTACCTCCAAACTCAAATACCCAAACCCGAAGTTATGTAATACATTTATAATTTAACCCTGAAAGAGAATTAGGGTTGAATTTAATTATGGTGTTGGTTGGTTTGGAAGTTATTTTAAGAATGGAACTGGAATTTGATTTACGAACTTAATTGGATTTGTATTCTTTTATTCTATGCGATTATCATTTTTTTTTTGTTATAAAGTAGGTTGAAATTTGATATATTACTAAGTTGAACTTGTTTATAATTTGAGATTGGCACTTAAATATTTTTTTTAAATATGGGTATTGGGTATATCCGAACTTACCCGATTTGATTTGGGTTTGGTAGTTTTAAACTATACTCATCAGGTATTGGGTTAAAGGGGTGGAGGTGAGATTCAGATATCGGATATTGAGGGGTTCCTCCGATATATACTCTATCTATTGCCATACCTAATGGAACCATGCTTCTTTTTTTTGTCTCACCCAGTCACAGTGAGTAAAACTCATGACGGCATTTAATTTTGGTATGTACACAACCACTAAATCAAATTAGCAATATCCCGTGCTATGCAAGGATAGAAAAAGGAAAGAGTAATTTTTTACAGACCCACGTTGAAAAATATTTAGTTCAAAAATAATATAATTTATTAAGCGCACACAAATAGTTAATACAAAAACAAAACAGAATAAAAAAATAAGTTAATCACTTGATTACATTACTTTTATTTATCAATATCGCACTATCAGAAATAGAAAATGCTAGTTTATAAAAATTAAGGACATCCAGCTTATAAAACCCAATTAACAACTATAGCAATTTCAAATTCACAAAAAATAATGAACCGCTTCATATATATGAAAAAAAATATGCTAATTCATTATTGATTAAAAGACAAAATAAAAAAATAAATAAAAAGTAAACAGTCAAAGTAAAGATTAAAATTTCTTTGGAATTGTGTAGTCATAGATATCACTAGTTTTTGGAATCATATAGGGTCATAAACATTAAAAATAAAAAACTTATATTCAATGTTTTAAAATCGGACCCAACTGGCCAGTTGAACCGATCGACCAGTCAATTTTTTTCCTTGAAACTAGTTCAATTTTTAAAAACCAACCTATTTAATCAAAACCATAATTAAATCGCAAATTTAGACAAACCGACTGCAGTTCACTTGAACTGGAAGGTCAATAAATGTTTGAACTACAACAACGTGGCAAGACACACTACCTTGTTGTGATCGTCCTTCGCTCACGTGTTTAATGCCTAGGAACAGATTTGGCTTTAAATAATAGGCTATATTGCTTCCCTATGTAGGTATTTAAGTTAAAGAAAAATATTAAAATAAATTAGGTATTTAAGTTATTTTTCTTGTAACTTTACTACATATATTTGTAATTTATATATACTAAATGTGTTAATGATGTATGATGACATCACAATATTTCGATTTGACCCGACGATCAAACCAGTCCATTAATCAAGTCTATTTTTTGCTTTACTCACTGGACTGTGAACCAATCTTTATTCCAGGATAGTTTGAGTTTCAAACCTAATTTTTACAAAAATCAAAGTATTTAAGAAAAATCAGTAAAAAAATCGGTTAATCGTTAAATCGACAAAATTACCAGATGGTTTGAAAAACCTTTCAACTGCAATACGTGAATAATAGCCAGTACATTAATAGTGGTATTTTGCTTATGATTTAAACCAAGGGTAAATTAGGAGGCATTAAATATAAAACTTTGGGGCTTCAATCCTTGCTTCCCATCGATGTGAGATTAATCGAGTTGATTTTCAGTATCGCTTTAGCAAATGAATAAAGTACAAATTGTCTCCCTTATCCTAAGTTTGATTTCTCTCGCATTCAAATTATTCATTAACTTTATGCCATGTGGCACCACACTATGTTTGCTTAGTATATAATATAGATTATAGATATGTTACGCAATTATGGTTCAATTCCGGTTCAATTCGATAACTCATCTACTCAGTCCCTTTTTTAACTTTTTCAAGAAATATATAAGAAAAATAGTTTTCTAAGTTTTTTTGTAATTGCAATTCTACACTTTGTTACATATTTAATAATATTTTATGCAATTATGGTTCGATTATAGTTCAACCCAGTGACCCATCTACTCAGTCCTTTTTCCAATTTGCTTACCAATCCAGTTTTTACAAAACATAAAAAACCAAGAGTATCTAAGGCATACTTGTAAAAAAAATGCCATTTAATCGTTAAATCGGCAAAACTGATAATGATTCGTTGTTCTCTTAAACCAAACGATGTTAAAAACTTTAATTCTAATGTGTGGCAAGCATCCAGTACATTATAGTTGTATTTTGCTCACAGTTTAAACACAAGGTTGAACTGAGAGAGATTAAATAGAAAGTTTTGGGGCTTCAACCATTTCTTCCCACCGATGTGGGCTTAAAATAAAGGCGAGGAGAATTCATGAGAGAATGCCATGTAGGAGAGAGAAATTATAACTTTATGCCACATAGCACTACACTACATTTACTTAATGTATGGTATAGATGTCACGTGGCACCAGATTATATTTTCTTACTATATAGTATAGATTATAGATGTTTTACGTAATTACGGTTGGATTCCGATTCAATCGAGTGACCAATCCACCAATCCCTTTTCCAATTTTTCCTTTTTCCAAGAAATACATAAGAAAAATAAGTTTTTAACTTTTTTGTAATTGTAATACTACGCTTTGTTATGTATTTAATAATATTTTATACAATAACGATTAGATTCTAGTTCAACCCGGTGAACCATCAACCTAGTCTATTTTTGTTCCCTTTTCAAGTTTGGTTGCCAATTTAGATTTTAAAACACATAAAAAATGGGAGTATCTAAGGAAAATCAGTAAAAAAAAACTCAATTTAACTGTTAAATCAACAAAATAGATAATGGTTCACTGCTTTCTTAAACCGAACGACTTGTAAAACCTTAAACTGTCGTATGTGATAAATAGTCAATACATTAATAGCTTTATTCTGCTCATAATTAAACAAAATGGGGAACTGAGAGGCATTAAATATGAGGTCTTGGGATTTCAATCATTGCTTCCTACTAATGTGGGATTAAAATAAAGTCGATGAGAGTTTATGAGAGAACACCATGTAGGAGAGAGAAGTTATAACTTTGTGCCATTTGGCATTACACTAAATTTATTTAATATATAGTATAGATATCACGTGACACCATGCTACATTTTCTTAGTATATAGTAAAGATTATAGATATTTTACGTAATTACGGTTGCATTCCGATTCAACCCGGTGACCTATCCACCAGGTCCCTTTTTTAATTTTTTTAAGAAATATATAAGAAAAATAGGTTTCTAACTTTTCTTGTAATTGCAATACTACGTTTTGTTATATATTTAATAATATTTTACGCAATTATGGTTTGATTCTGATTCAGCCCGGTGACCCATCCACCCAGTCCTTTTGGGTTCCCTTTTCAAGTTTCCTTTTCAATCCGGTATGTAAAACACATAAAATGAGATTATAAAAGGAAAACACAGTATAACCTAGGGTTGTCCAAAAAATCAGTATTGCACGATCTGAACCTATCAGTCTGGTTTAATTTTTTGAGGATCCGACTCGGTTCCCATTTTAGAATCTTAAAAATCAACGTAGGTGGTTCATTTCACAAATTTGTATGACCGGTCCCGATTCTGAGCCAAACCGGATCGAATAATAATAATATATTTTTTTATATATTTAATATAGTGAAGCCTCACCTAATATCAAGTAAGACTCCCTTACTAGATAAGAAGTTCCAAGTATAGTAGAAAATTTATCATAGATATGTGTTTGTTTATTAAAATTTTAGCTTGGATATGTGGTTATTTGTAGAAAATTTATCATAGATAGATAGATATGTGTGTGTGTGATTATTTAATAGAAAATTTTATAATTTATATCTATCAAAATCGCGTTTCCAAACCAAATTCAAACCGTTATTTTTATGTTCAGATTTGATTGGTTCTAAATTTTAGACGAACGTGACACTACACTACGTTTACTTAGTATATATTATAAATGACATGATAGATGTGGTGCCATGCTTAGGTTCGGTTGATTTGCAACTTTTATTTGTAAATTAACTTTTTAGTCGTTCTGATATATGTATTATTTTTTATTTAGTATAGTTTCATTAGAATTTGGTTAAAAAATGTTAATTGTTTGGTTCGTTATAACTAGAGTAATTAGAAAAGTAAAAAAAATAATGTAGCATATTTTTTTTAAATAAATAATCTACTAAATATAAAAATAAAGTAGAAAAATAACTTAGTTTAACTAGGATATAGCAAGTCAAGATAAATTACTTGTTCTTTTCCTCAATTAATGAGAGAATATTCAACAGTATTTAGAATGACATCATCCTATATACAACGCAACAAATAATATCTTATTGCGGTGAAGTTGTGAACTAAGCAACTAGTGAATTAATGCTTATGTTTTGGGCGACGGATCTCTTAACCTCCTATTTAAAATTGTACACAGTAACTAACTCTGTTGTGGTAGAAATTAGGAGGTGAACAATCAATAGTCAAAATTACTTGTGACCTCGGCACTTGACCTCAGCAATAGCTTGGGCGACATGCGCAAGAGAACAAAAGTGACCGGCCGATGTGAGACTGCTCAAAACCCCTCCGGCATAGAGATCAAACCAAAACGAATAAGCTAGACGAAGCAAAGAACCAAAACTCTTATAATGAATATGCAAGGGTTTTGTAATACCTCTTTATGATGGGAGGAACGGCCTTTTTATAGTTGAGAATAGAGAGCCATACAAGAAGATCACGGCGAGTTCCTCGTGCAACTAAGTACGGAATGAGATCCCACGGATATCTAAGATAACATAGGAGATGCCATTTGAAGAACAAACCATGACTATAGGCGACGTAATGGAGAAGGAGTCTCATGGAGGTGGACTTCCAAGGTCATCCTATCTTCAAGGTGGATAGCGAGGTGGAGCAATAATCAACGAGCTCACGGATATAGGCGAGATGATCACCGGAGAAGGTGAGATCCTATCTTCCAAGATCTCTTGTTCTACTCGTCCACTCGGGCAAGTCTAATATCGGTCATGAGGGGAGTTGGCAACATGATCTTCATAAAGGCGAGGTGGCCCATGTCGGGTAAACAGGTGGAGAATTTATTCCTCATCAGTTCCCCCCGTCTCGATATGCCGAGGTAAAACACTTGGCATTGTCAGGTCATAAATCACGGAATGCGGGTTAACGCTGTGGGCGCCCAATGATGACATGTCTTCATTGGCAGACACATGGATGAAAGTATTGATGGCGGAATGATATTTCAGTAGGAGTGGTAGTTTCGACCTCGATATTCGAAACGTCGTGAGATCCTGACCATTGGACCAAATAAATCTCAGCTTTCGGCTTCTCCCATATATATGGGGCTTCCCCACTGATTCAAACTTTTCTTGTTTTCGCTGTAGAACCACTGCCCTTATTTCGACCTTCACCTCGCCGTTGTCACCTAGCGATCGCTATCTCACCCTCGATTCAAAAAGTATCAGTTGTTACACATATCTCCGATTTTATAGTCTTTAGTGTATGTCTAATAAAGGCAATGTAGGAGACTTAGAAAATTCCTTACCTTTTTGGATATCCGACCACCTAGGTGAGAAGTCATATATGGCTGACGAAGTTACACAACTTCCTTCCTCTCATAGGAAAGACACCCCTAGTCCCGAGGTTAGACCTTTGGCTAATGATCTCCCTCTGATTGAGAGTAAGACTAACACCATGTCCCAAGGCAAGTTGGATCACCTCATAGAGTTATTCTCTTTTCCTTCCGGTATTCAGATCAAGCTTCCTTAGGCAGACAAGACCATAACGTCTACTCGCCCAAGTGAGGTGGCCTTTTACGAGGTTGCCTTCCATGCTGGTCTTCATTTTCCTCTCCATCCTATCATTAGGAAAATTTTGTACTTCTACAATATCTGTCCAGCTCAACTCATCCCCAATACATGGCGAAGTCTCATATGTGCGATAGTGACGTGGCGAGCTCACAAATTCATCATTTCCCTTAATGAGTTTAGGAGTTTATTTACCCTATACAAGAACCCGAAGCCAGACTCTGGATGGATTTATTTCAAGGTCAGGTCAACAAAGACCCTACTCGGCGTGTATCCTAGCAACGTCAAGGGATGGAAGAATATAGTCTTCTTTATCTCGGGAGATGACTAGGAGTTCACCCTGGGAATATATAAGTAATAAAGGGTTCCAAGGGTTCCGAAGTCATGGGGCACCCCAGGTTAGTTCCCGCCTACTGAGTCATTTCTCTAATTGACAAGTGTAGCTCCTCGCCTATGACTAATAAGAGTTTTTTCATCATTTTCAGGTAAGCACTGCAACAAACTGCCCATCTTGCCAAAGGTTGAGTAGAAAAGGCTTGGCAATATTTTGGATTCTCTGGAAGAAGGGGACTTCTTTACAATCAATGAAGTTCTTGATTCTAAGTATTTTTTTAGGTGTTTTCAGTCCACTACTGATTCAATGGCATCTAGTGGCGGAGACAATGGCGAGGACATTCAAATGGGCGGCGCAGCCCTAGTTACGGGCAACGAGGGTGAGTCTCATCATTCCAGAGATGAACCTCGCCAAGGCGACCATTCCCAAAATGGCTCAATAGAATATATAAGAACCATCAGGAGGGAAATGAGGAGAGTCTTACCTCCCTTTCTTGATCTAACACTATCAAGGTTGTTAAGGGGAAAAATCCAAGCCCCTATCTTAGGTTTGGGATTATACAATTTAAGCTCATGCTCAAGCTCTAAATCGAAGGCCTAATTAGATTCAGGGTTGCCCCCGAGCTTAGATTAGATGGTATTATCTCCTTCTTTTCTCAAGTACTTTATTTCCTCCATTAACTGACCTTAGTTTTCTTTTTTGTAGCTATGTCGAAGAAAATCAGTCTGAAGAAGCTTGTCAAGTTGGTGGAGGGATCCCAAGGAGAAAGTCGAACAATGAAAGGGATCACTATTAGTGAGAAGCACCCCCGAGACAAGATGCCCGACACCACACCCAATAAGAAAGGCAAAATGGCTTCTTATCCCAAGAAGAAGGGGCCCATCTCACTGCCCAAATACAAAAAAGAAGGCGATGCCAACTCAGGCGACGAACAAGAGGGAGACATCTATTGTTATTCCTGAGGAGGGTACCTCGACCAACCCTGGTGCTGTTCTGCGACCTACAGCCTCCATGTTGGGGAGTCCCTATGTGGAAGAGAAAATCCTAGGGGGTGATTTCACCTGTTGACAAGGAAAAGGTGGAAAAAATATCCCTGGATCAGGTGGTTATGAAGTTCTTCCATGTCATCGGTCAGGTATCTATTCGATTTCGATCTCGGTTCTTATTCTTGTACTTTCATTAATTCAAGGCGATCACAAAAACTTATTTGTAGCAAGCGATTGTGCTCGGGTCTTCCCTTGCGATACATAGTAGGGAGATGGGGATGAGAAGACTCTTCAACAAGGTTAGGCTGCTTCACTTAAGGGCGAGATAACCTGAGCCCCAAAGCTAGCCAACGAGTTGGAAGGACAACTGATCGAGGGCTGAGCCAGAGAGCAGCAGGTTGTCGACGTCAAAAAGGATCGGGATGCCGAGGTTGGGAGGCTCGAAAAACAGGTGGACACTGCCAAAAAGACAGCCATTGAGGAGGTCAAGTCCTCTGATGATTTTCAGGAGGCTATTGAACTTACAGCCTCCAAATATTTTGGCGAGGGTTTTGATTTTTGTAAAAGGTAAATTGCTCGCCACCATCCCAACCTTGACATTGACATCCAAGGCATGAGCATCGACATCAATCTGCTCAAAGAGGAGGAAGATGAGGCCGAGGAGAAGAAAGAGAATGAGGAGAAGAGAAGAAGAAAGAGGAGGAAAATGAGAATGAGGGCAGGGAGAAGGGTGATACCAGCCTTCTCTCTCCTTAAGTACTTGTCATTTTTCTTCTTCATTGTAACGGCAAAATGTAATCCTTCCAATTTTTAATGAATGAAAATCTTTTCTTCCTATATGTTTCCTTCTTGCACTTTATACACGTTTTTATCGGCGACATCATATCTGATGAGATTGGTGAGATGAACTTGGCAAACATAATCTATTGGCGATCATAATAAATGTAATCGATCTTAACCAAGCAAATATCAACTTAACCCATGGCAACCAAAACTTAACAAATTAGCGATGCGAAATTGGCGAATATCAATTAATCTCTTGACGAATAAATCTGTTTGGTGAGTTTAATGCCTTGGCAAAATTCTAAAATCTTTTAATCTTGGCATGTTAGTTTGTCGATAAAAAGATAACCTTGGCGACCTCCACTTAGGCGATGTCAATAAGTTTAAGCTTATTAATGTAATTTGATGGTTGACAGTGGAGGGACAAACGACATCAAAAGCATAATGATGTCTTCTCATACAATAGAGAAACTGGCAAATTCAACTGTTAGGAGAAGTAGGCTAACTTGGTGAGCTTGGTTAATAGGCAATAGGTAATCGAGCAAGTTAATCGAGCGATCAAGATGCCTTAATAAAGGCAATCTTGATATTGGCGATATAATTCAATAAGGCGAGATCAACTCTTATGTTGAGACAATCGAACTTTAATTGGCGAATTTGTTATTTTATCGAAATGACTTTGGCAAACTCTGGTGATATTTAAAGATCGAACTGGAGAAACATGGTTTTATTGAAATAACCACTATTACA
>BRYE01000006.1:8923897-8928897 GCA_030159115.1 Actinidia arguta var. hypoleuca | reverse complement strand
GAGGTTGCAAGTCATTGGAGAATTTGCTTCAAGGGCTGATCTATCAGCACAACAATGGGATGAGCTTGGAAGTAATGGCGAAGCTTCCTAGGGGCAATCAGAAGGGCATAGGCGAGCTTCTCAATTTCAGGTATCTAGTTTTAGCTCGCATGAGGACTTTGTTGACATAATACACTAGTTTCTGAACCTTGTCCTCTTCCTGGATAAGCACTGCACTTACTGCTGTTGGCAAGACGAACAGGTATATGATGAGCTCCTCGCCCGTGATAGGAATTGTGAGCAAGGGAGGCAATCCGAGATACTCCTTAAGCTACTGAAATGTCATCTCGAATTCATCTATCCACTCAAAGGTTTTGTTTTTTCTCAAGATCTTGAATAATGGTAAACAATTGTTGTAACACCCCGAGTCCGTTAAATTCATTAAATACATAAATCATGATCCGTACGTCAATTAATGAGGCTAAGTATTAAGTTAGAGTAATAAAATCAAAGTTACAAGAATCCTTAAAACTAAAGTTTTATTTCTATCCAGTTTTGTTCTTAGAGTTCGAACGCCGGGAGGGGCGTTCGAACGCTAAACCTTGAATCCTTCTTACAGGTCGAATGTTAAAGAGAGCGTTCGAACTCTAACGCTTGTGGCAGATTTCATACTCTCAGTATCTCTATTTCACGTTTTCTTCTTAGAGTTCGAATGCCAAGAATGGCATTCGAACGCAATATAAAATGAAAAATAAAAAGGAAATACTATAAGGGAAGCATATGGGATTAAATCCCTCTCAGCAAATACACACCCACACACACGTACAACCATAGAGAAAGAGAGAAAAGAGAGAAAGAGAAAAGAAAGGAAAAACAAGAAGGAGAAGAAAAGAAAAAGAGGGTTTTAGAAGCCCAGCTACGTGCCATTGGAAGCTTAAGCTCGAGATTGAAGAAAGATAATCACTCTAAATAGTATAAATATAGATCTACCATGTTAGGGTAAAAATAGAGGGTTGAATTTGAGATATTGTGACATCCATGAGTCACTCTTTGTACCCTAGGAACCCTAGAAAGCATTATAAGGACATGGATAGTGTTTTGATAAAATTTGTGAAAACCAGTTACTGTTCCTACTGCCATACGCAGCCAGAGTTCGAACGCCCATGAACAGAGTCCAAACGGTCTAGACTTTTAACCTTAACGTTCGAACGCCACTTTTAGAACACTTTTTAACGTTCGGACGGTAGTTACTTTTAGCCTTAGAGTTCAAATGCCAAACCTAACGTTCGAACGCATAGAGAAGGGAAGTTTAAGCATTTAGTCTTAGAGTTTGAACGCCTCTGTGCAGCGTTCGAACGGACAGAAAGTAAAAAACAGACATTTTGCCTCAACATTCGAACGCCTCTGTGCAGCGTTCGAACAGATAGAGAGTGAGAACCCAACATTTAGCCTGAGCGTTCGAACGCCAAAACCAGAGTTCAAACGCCAAGACTAATTTCAGACAGTTATGGACCCTTTTCTTTTAAAATACTATAATCATAGCCACAGTATATTAAGTCCTTCAACTACCCAATAAAGGACTAGGTCTGCGTTTAAGGGGTTTTTGACTTAGAACAAAAGTGTCTAAGGTGAACGGAGAGTAGTATTACTTTAAGTCAATTAATACCGTATTATTATACCTAGCAATTGATGTTTCTATCCCTTACATGTAGGGACACGCGACGTAGCACCTAGACAAGGAAATCCAAGTGAGTAACATGATGCCATGAATAAAATTATGTATTTTTGAAATATTTTTAATACGTACTATGCATATTCAAATATTTTTCATATTTTATTGCATTAAATGAATATGTTGTGATATGAACAATATGTCTTCTAAATATATGCAAATGTTGATACGTTATGTATTGAAAACTCATGGATGAATGATTTGAAATGACTTTGATACTTAGCAAAGTATGTTCAAAGTATGAATTTATGTGAAAAGCAAAGTATGTGAAAAGTATGTATGCATGGTGACACTCGGGGTCTTCTCATGGCGGGACCTTAAGCAAGCCTGATAGTCCTAATGGTAGAGTGGGGGACGTGAAATAAGTCAACTCTACAATCGAGAGATCTCAGGTCTAAAGAGCCACCCATAACCTATATGGTTAGTACGCATGACCCAAGGGTCATTAGCCAAGTCGTTACACCCTATGATATGTTCATGATTTCAAGAAGTCATGATATGTTGAATGCTCACGGTATATTTTTTAGATATGTTATGCCATGTTTACGTGAGCTTCAAGTTTATGAAATCTCAATCACATGTTTTACACTTATTACGCTATGTACGCTACGAAATGATCTATGGTATTTTATGTTCATGCATTACTATTATTCACTAAGCAATTAGCTTATATTTTTGAAAACCTTTTCAGGAAGCCAGTTCGAAGAGCCTTAAGACGAAGTTAGCAATCAGAAGTTAGTTTTGTGGCCTATGAGTCTTATTACGTAGCTTTTGAGTATGGGCTAGACCCTAGATGATGTAATTAAAGTTGGCCTCAACATGTACGTAAGCAGTTTTAAAACATAAGCACAGCTCTATATATTTGTGTACACGTCACACCTTTATATTTTCATATAGTATGACATTTTCGCGAAAAATTATATCATTTTAAATGAGTATGCATAGGTGATCAACCGCATGAAGGTAAGTAGGCCTTGGTGGGCCAGCCACCGTCCATCACGTGCCCATGATCCACATAAGCCGGGTTGCGGGGCGTGACAATTGTTTCCTAATTTGGAGATGAATCTGTTAAGAGCGGCTACTTGCCCAGTTAACTACTGCACCTCATGTATGTTTTTGGACGAGCTCATTGCAAGTAGAGCTTGAATCTGGTCAAGGTTGGCTTCAATTCCACGCTTAGTCACAAGAAAGTCAAGGAATTTACTTGAGAATACACCAAAGATGCACTTGGAGGGACTCAATATCATGCGATGCCTTCGCATGACACTAAATGTTTCTTCTAGGTAGGCGATGTGATCAACTACTTTAAGGCTTTTGACAAGTATGTCGTCTATGTAGACTTCCATTATTTTTCCAATCATATCCTTGAACATCTTGTTGATCAACCTTTGGTATGGTGCCCCGGCACTCTTTAACCTAAAAGACATGACTTTGTAGTAGTATAACCCTCTTTTCGTGATAAAATAAGTCTTCTCTACGTCGAGCGGATGCATCTTGATTTGATGATACCCCGAGAAGGCGTCTATGAAACTGAGAAACTCGTGTTTGAAGGTTGCACCAACGATCAGATCAATCTTTGACAAAGAAAAACTATCTTTTGGGCATGCCTTTTTGAGGTCGGTAAAGTCAACACATACTCTCTACTTCCTCCCTTTTAGGGGGCGACAACAACATTAGCGAGCCAATCCGAATAGTGAGATTCTCTAATAACATTGGCTTTGATGAGCTTAGCCACTTTTTCTTTTATGACTTTTAGGGGTTCTGGGGCAAATTTTCTTCTCTTTTTGCGAATTGGAGAATGGTCAGGCTTGGTGAATAGTCTGTGAACGGCGACCTAGGGGTCTATCCCTAGAACATCGCCCTACGACCATGCAAACACATTATAATTTTTCTTTAAAAATTACACCAAGGCATTTTTGTAACTCCTTGATCAATTCGATCCCAATTATGACATGGCGATCTGGATAGTCGGGATGTATGGAGATTGGAGTCACTTCTTTCATAGGCTTGGTATTTTCTATCTTTTGGAGATCTTCAAAAGTTATTTCATCCACCTCGTCTCTCAGTGTCTCTATCTCGATATCATCTATCGGTAATTGTTATTAAGCATTTGATTTCAAAGGGAATTCAGCCTTCATGGTTGAGATGAAGCACTCCCTAGCAACCTTTGGGTCGCCCACCACCTTGCATATTCCTATTGAAGTGGGAAACTTCATCATCAAGTGATAGGTAGAAGTAATGGCCTTAATTCTTCAAAGCGTGGGGCGACCTAGAATTGCATTATAAGGTGAAGAGCAATCCACAACAATGAACTCTTGCCATACTGTGGTCTGGTGGAGCTCTATCCCTAAGGGCACTGATAATTTGATCCACCCAAGAAGAAATGTTGTGCTCCCTCTAAATCCGACTAGAAGGGTGTGAAATGGGTGAAGTCTATCTCGCCCAATTTTTATCTTGTCAAACACCGAGATTAATAAGATATCTGTAGAACTCCTGTTGTCAAATAAGATCCTCTACACATTGAAATTGGTGATGGTGGTAAAGACGACCAACACATCAACATGTGAGAAATGCAAGCCTCTCATATCGTTGTTGGTGAATGTGATAGGCTGGTAAACTTTAGTCAAAGGCGCTGAAAGGTTATAGACCTCCTTTTCAGCTCACCTATTTTCTTCTCTTGCATGCCTCTTCCGAGATGAACTTGAATATCCTCCTAAGTCAAAAACTCCATGGATTGTCGAGATATCCCTTGTTGTTGACCTGTTGTCACCGTATCTTCTGCTAATCGAGTTTGGATATGGGCGATCAGCTACAAACTTCCTCATATACCATCTCTTAATAAGGTTGCTATCTGCTCCTTCAGCATGAAATAATCTTCAGTATTGTGCCCATGGTTTCTATGAAACTTGCAATACTTGTTTTTGTTCCTCTTAAGGGGGTTGGTCTTGATTTTCCCCAGTGACTTCACAAATTCTTCATTTTTGATCTCCCTAAGCACCTAAGCTATAGGAGTATTGAGAGGAGGTAAAACCAGATCGGGTCAGCAAGGTAGGGTGTGAGGGCGTCTGTCATTGGTCCCCCTTCTAGTATCTCAATCCAACCTCTTGCTCTTCACCTCGCCTCTAGAATCAGCTCGCCTGGTGTTAGGCTTCTTCTCTTGTGATCATCTCTTGCTCACCTTCTGCGCTTATTCTCAACTAATTCTTCCATGGCAATATATTTGTTGGCTTTGCTCTAGAGTGCCAACTGGGTCTCTAGAACATTCTTGGAGAGTAAATCAAGCAGTAAT
>BRYE01000006.1:8916397-8918897 GCA_030159115.1 Actinidia arguta var. hypoleuca | reverse complement strand
TCAGATTCATGAGTTATGTGAAACTTTCAATAGATTTATCATTGTAGCTTCTGAGCTTAAAGGTGTCGACACCACAAAACAATGTGTCGACACTTTCTATTAGAAAGTATTTGTGGAACTTCCTTTGATTAATTGAGTTATGGGACGCAATGCTTAGGGTTGCACACTTATTAAACATGTTAACAATTAATAAACTGTTTTGTTATCATCGAAATCGTGGCTTGATTCAACAATCTCCCCCTTTTTGATGATGACAAAACTTATCTCAATTATGAATGATAAATAAATATTCCACGTATTGCAATATACCACATATTGCTATATACCACGTATTGCTCCCCCTTTCTTTTGTAGTTGATACCATTCTCCCCCTTTTTGTCAATTCATCAAAAAGGGTGGCCTACCGTAGCATATGATGGACAAATTATAATGATATTATGCTAATAGGTAATACCTTGAATTCATTATCCAAAACCTCAACCAACAATAGCATTTGTTGAATGACATACATTGAATCCACAATATCATACATTAAATTCACATTTGCATTCATATCTCAAATCATAATATCAGAGTTCAAAACATTAACTATATCATAGACATATATTAGAATTCAATCATAAACCATTAACATAGCCATTGTTCAAAGCACAAGTCATGCATATCATATTACAAGACACAAATCCGGCATCTCATAGTTCAAAGCACTTTTATCCAAAATAAAATTTAACATTTATGGAGAAGGGGAGGTAGATGATGCATTATGAACGGGTGTGGATGGTGACGGAGAGGGTGAAGGTGACAATTCAAGAGCCGTTTTCGCGATGTTCTTGAATTTCGACCTCAGTTCCCAGTTGTGTGTACTATATCTTCGTCTTAAAGTGCGAGATATGAGGGGAGTGGCATCGAAGTCATTTTTTGAGGAGTCGCCAAGGTCGGCATTGCTGTCATTTTCCTTGTCTTCCTCATCCTTCTCTGCCTCCCTTTGTTCTGTCTCCTTTTCTTCTGTTTCTCCCCCTTCTTCTTACTTGTTTTCTTCTTCCTCAGTGCTTTCACTCTCACTGTCATCCAAGGGAGTCTTCCCTTTCCTCACTATGTTTGATAAATTTTTTATTTTCTTTTCAACGATCACTAGCCGAAATGCCATGTTATCGATCTTTGTGTGTAACAATTTCATTTGCTCAGACATTTGACTCATAAAATTTCGCATTTCAGCTTCGAATCCTTCTTCCTCAGCCCCTTCACTTTCCATTTTCTCTTTTCCCTTTAAGCTACCCCCTTTTTCGATTTTCTTTGATTGTTTGGGAGTCCATTTATTTTCTATCAATTCATATCCCATTCTCCTCAAAGTCTTTTCGTTATACTCATCGCTTACGGCTTTTGGGATTCTCACCGTTTCGTCATCCAATTCTACTGAGAAGTACTTGAAAATTTTCGTTAAAAGCATTACATAGGGCAGGCAAACCTTCTTAATTGTGTCTTTAAAGATTTGATCTAATATGAAAAGAGCCAAATCAATTTTCGAGTTGGTTACATAAGCCCATAGAAAGAATAGTTCCCTGTCGGACACGTACTCAAATTTTCCAGTCTTTGAAATCAAAATTGTGCAAATGAAATGATGCACCAGTCTTAACTCCAATGGTAACGTGTTTGCTTTGGGTTGTGCGGCTAAGCTCACGTTGTCACCATAGACATCTTGCAGCTGATGTTTTCTTTGTATGTTGTGCCTTCCTATTTCATTTCCAGACTTTATTCCCAGAATTTTTTGAATTATTGATCGATCGAGCGTTATAGAAATACGCTTGACATAACTTCTTATATCATCGCTGTGAAGCCCTCTTGACGCATTGGCATAAAAATAAGCACCTAATTCTGGATATACTTCATCCCTAGTTAGTGTCATGGACATCCATCCTAAATCGTCCATTTTCGAGCTAAAGGTGAAGTTGTGTGCATCAAAGAAATCATAGTCTATCCAGCGACCATTTATCACTTTTCTAAGCGAAAAATCTAAGTTATACCTTTCCAGGTCTCTGTCTTCTAAGAAGTATAAAGGGTCGCGTTCATGAGATGCAGATGCCAATGGCTCCCCTTTTTGCTTCTTTCCTTTTTCCTTAATGGTATCCCCTACAGCCTTTCTCTTCTGTCCTTTGGGGGCTTCAGGTGTTGACACCACCAGAGCCCAGCTCTGTTTCTTCTTCCTTGAAGATCTGGTTGTCTTAGGGGCCATTTTGAAGGATGGAAACGAATGGTGATTGGAAAGAAGATGTTTATAGAGATGGATTGAAGGATTTGAGAGAGAGAATCACGATCGTGGGCTTGAATCGTGCGGAGTGGAGAGAGTTTTAAAGAGAGAGGGAGAGTGGAGGGAGTTTGAAAGGCCGCATGAAATGTCTGATTAGGGCTCAGTCCTTTTTATACTCCCGACTTAAGGTGTCGACACATGGTTTCAGGGGGTTGACACTTGAAAAATTATAGGGGTCAATACTTGTCTGAGTAG
>BRYE01000006.1:8893897-8896397 GCA_030159115.1 Actinidia arguta var. hypoleuca | reverse complement strand
TTCAAAGTACACAATATCCAAAACAAAAATAACACAAGGTGGCATTATGGAGAATTGGAGGTGGATGAAGCGTTATGAACGGGAGTGGATGGTGATGGAGATGGTGAAGGTGACAATTCAAGAGCCGTTTCCGTGGTGTTCTTGAATTTCGACCTCAGTTCCCAATTGCGTGTACTATATCTTCGACTTGAAGTGCGAGATATGAGAGGAGTAGCATCGGAGTCATTTTTTGAAGAGTCACCAAGGTTGGCATCGCTGTCATTTCCCTTGTCTTCCTCATCCTTCTCTGCCTCCCTTTGTTCTTTCTCTTTTTCTTCTCTTTCTCCCCCTTCTTCTTCCTTGTTTTCCTCTTCCTCATTGCTTTCACTCTCACTGTCATCCAAGAGAGTCTTCCCTTTCCTCACTATGTTTGATAAATTTCTTATTTTCTTTTCGACGATCACTAGTCGAAAGGCCATATTATCGATCTTTGTGTGTAACAACTTCATTGACTCAGACATTTGACTCATGAAATTACGCATTTCGACTTCGAACCCTTCTTCCTCAACCCCTTCACTTTTCATCTTCTCTTTTTCTTTTGAGCTACCCCCTTTTTCAATTTTCTTTGATTGTTTGAAGGTCCATTTATTTCCTATCAATTCATAACACATTCTCCTTAAGGTTTTTTCGTTATACTCGTCACTTACGGCTTTCGGGATTCTCACCGTTTCATCATCCAATTCTACTCGAAAGTACTTGAAAATTTTCGTTAGAAGCATTTCGTAGGGTAGGCTAATCTTCTTGATTGTGGTTTTAAACATTTGATCTAATATGAATAGAGCCAAATCAATTTTCGAGTTGGTTACATAAGCTCACAAAAGGAATAGTTCTCTGTCGGACACATACTCAAATTTTCCAGTCTTGGGGATCAAAATTGTGCAAATGAAATGATGCACTAGTCTTAATTCCAAAGATAACGTGTTTGCTTTGGGTTGTGTGGCTAAACTCACGTTCTCACCATAGACGGCTTGCAACTGATGTTTTCTTTGTATGCTTTGTCTTCTTATTTCATTTCCAGACTTTATTCCTAGAATTTTTTGAATTATTGATCGATCTAGTGTTATTGAAATACCCTTGACATTGCTCTTTATATCATCACTATGAAACCCCCTCGACGCATTGGCATAGAAATAAGCCACTAATTCCAGATATACTTCATCCCTAGTTAGCGTCATGGACATCCATCCTAAATCTTCTATTTTTGAACTAAAAATGAAATTGTGTGCATCAAAGAAATCATAGTCTATCCAGCGACCGTTAATCACTTTCCTAAGTGAAAAATCTAAGTTATACCTTTCTAGGTCTTTGTCTTCTAAGAAATAGAGAGGGTCGCGTTCTTGAGATGCCGATGCCGATGACTCCCCCTTTTGCTTCTTTCTTTTTTCCTTACTGGTATCCCCCACAGCCTTCCTCTTTTGTCCCTTGGGAGCTTCAGGTGTCGACACCACCAGAGCCCAACTCTACTTCTTTTTCCTTGAAGATCTGGTTGTTTTAGGAGCCATTTTGAAGGATGGAAACGAATGGAGATTGGGAAAATGGTGTTTATAGAGATGGATTGAAGGATTTGAGAGAGAGAATCAAAGTCGTGGGCTCGAATCGTGCAGAGTGGAGGGAGTTTTAGAGAGAAAGGGAGAATGGAGGGAGTTTTAAGGGTCGCGTGAAATGTCTGATTAGGGAGGGTTCAGTCCTTTTTATACTTCCAACTCAAGGTGTCGACACATGGTTTCAAGGTGTCGACACTTGAAAAATTATAGGGGTCGATACATGTCTGAGTAGGTGTCGACACATTTTCTTCATAGAATGTTCAGACCCAATCTTTTTGTTTAAGTGTGTCGACACTTAATCTTCAGGGTGTCGACACTTGATTTTTGTGCAAATAACATATGTGTCGACACATGATTTTTCTGGTATCGACACTTTTGTTTTTCTGTAAAATAATTGTAGTTAAGTGTTGACACATGGAATAAAGGTATCGACACTTTGGACTGCAGAGTTTACTTTGTGCTTAGTGTCGGTTGTGAATTTTACTCGGATTATATATTAGGTGTATTTCTATTGATAATTTTTCATCCCATTGGATTGCTCATCCCTAATTTTCTCCTAATCATGTCAAATCGATCTTCGCTTAAAGGTTTTGTGAAGATGTCCGCAAGTTGTTTTTCAGTTTTCACGAATTCTAGTTCAATATCCCCCTTTTGCACATGGTCTCGTATAAAGTGATATCTAATTTCAATATGTTTGGTACGAGAGTGTTGAATGAAATTTTTAGTTAAATTAATCGCACTCGTATTATCGCATTTTATTGGAATGTGATCTAGCAAAATTTCGTAATCCTTCAATTGGTGTTTCATCCATAACACTTGTACACAGCAATTACCGGCTGCAACATACTCAACCTCCGCCGTGGATAGTGCTACAGAATTTTACTTCTTGCAAAACCAAGATACAGACATGTTGCCTA
>BRYE01000006.1:8876397-8881397 GCA_030159115.1 Actinidia arguta var. hypoleuca | reverse complement strand
CAGCATTTGATTCCTGTCATTTCACTTTTTTTTTTGTTTTTAATCTGTTAGTTTTTTTTAAAAAAAATTATATGTATATCAATTTTTTTTTCTTTTGGTGTTTGCATATCTTTTGAGTAACAGGGTAAAAGATTTAAATGTCCCCAAGGGATGGTTGTGTAATTTACTCATCTAAATATGGATAATAATTTCTTTACAATATGAGTCTTTTTATACAAACTTGTTTCGATGATAAATTAACTTTATCTTTTAACAAAGAGGGAAAGTTTTAACTTTAAGGGGGTAAAGTGTAATTTTCTATCAGGCTTAACTTTATCTTTACAATCCTTACTTTGATTATAACTTATACTAATTAGGCTTCATTGTAACAAGCACGATGTACGCATCTATTTCATGGATAACTTCATAATATTTGACAATGTAAATTATTTCTTATTATGAAGTGAGACATGGCAATGTAACTGACACAATATTTGGCTATGTAAGTTATTAATATTTGTGAAGGGAGACTTATTTTTCGTGTGGCTATCACACGTTATAATTACTGTTCTAGGAGGTACATGCTCTGATTGGGTTAAAACTTTTTCACTATTCTCTAGAGGAGCAGCTAGAATATAAGGAGTAAAATTTTGGCTAAAACTTAAATTATAGCTAAGCTGTGATAGTTTGCTATTTGATAACTGAAAGTGTGATAAGATCAAATTATATGAATATTCTTTCTTGATTGTTTGACACAAGTCTGATGTTCAAAAAATTTACGTTTAATAGTATTTTTTTTGCATAGTGCTCATAGGTACGGAAAATTACTAGTGCATTAATAAGATATGCAATGCTATTAAGAGTATAATACATATTTATATTTTTTGTCAAATAGTATCAGGTTAATATATCAATATTAAGCGCATTCATGATACAACCTTGAAGCCATCAAACATCATCAAAATAAACATTGAATCAAAAACTCCAAATCTCTACCCAAACCAAATCGGCACAACAACATCACCCCATTTTATCACCCTTACTTCTCCTTTACCAATTTCGCTACCCTTGAGCCAACCACTTTCTCCCTACTCTGCCTATCTCTTATCCCCCTTCGTGTCACTTGTCTCTATCTCTTTCTCCTTTATTCACACAACTCATACTAGCCTCATTCCTCCCTTGAATCACGCCTCTCTCTCCCTTCCTCCTTTCTCTAACATCCTATTCAAAACCTTAAACTTAATTAGAGAGGAGGAAGGGAATAAAAAATGGCTTCAAGGTAGGGTGAAGGTCATGGGGATGGGAATAAAGCAGATAGGGATGACCTTGGAGGGAGGAGGGGAGGGTTGTTTGGCATCAAAGGCAATGAGATGAGTAGTGGGGGAGCATGTGTAGTGAGAAATTGCTTATTGGAGAAGGATTAAAGATCATGATGTAGAGTTAATAGGGTGCATTGAGAAAAAAAATCAAATTTTCTTAACAAGGTGTTGGGATTAATTGGGGATAAACTAAGCGATTGTTTGACAATTCAATTCAACTCTTAAAACTAAATGTGTTAAGTGAATTTAAATTAAGTTTGTTTGGCAACCCATCCTTGCTTCCGAGTGTTGTTGTTGTCATCATCGCTACCATACAACTACCGGGCACATCAATTTCCACCTATCCATTACCACCACGATTACCTTCTATCTCGCTCCACCGCCAACACAACTTCCACAACCTATCTTTATCCACCACACCATCCCTTGACCATCACCACCACTGTCCCTACCACCCATCTACTTCCACCACCTCTTCCAACACTATCACCACATTCCACTTCCACCATCAGTAGTTCCCTACAACTCCTACCTTTACCTTGATCTTGACCGCATGAACAATACCACCACTTCACCATAATCGTTGTTGGCACGACCATCACCACCACTGCCAATAATGCTCCTTTAATAATTATGAGAAAATTACAAATATCAAACTTGTTTTAATCCTAGTTTGGCCTAGTTTGTTGAGAATTTTTAACAACTATGATTTTTGAGTTTTTTTATTTTTTGTGAAATTTTTTACCATTCTGTCAAAAAATTGTAGTTTTTGGATTCCACTTGACAAGCGGAATCTAAAAGTTTAAAAGTTTTGTTTAATTTTTTTAAAAAAACTATTATAAATTAAAAAATAGCTAATTTATGGAGTAAAATTATTTTTTTTGTTGTTAATGAACTTTTTTCCATATTAGATAAATTTTTTTTTAGACTATTCTTTGCAAGAGGAATCGGAAAAATATAAAATTTAGATCAAACTATTAAAAGTGTTCGTAAAGAAAATAAAAAAAAAACTTAAAAATCAAATCAATTAAAAAATCTCAAAAAGCTAAGTTAAACTGGGCTTTAGTGGAGTACTTAATTTTTTATCAAATAATATTCAGTATTTACTATCCAATATTTAGCCTCCCCTTTTTTCGAACTGGTTCTTGTTCCCACAAATACCTAATCCCAACTTAATTAATAATATAACAATGGGTTTAATTTCAACTGAGATTCTCTTTGCTCTTTAATTCTAGTGAGGTCATTCTTCGATGGCGCCCACTAAAATGCGCCGCGTCCACAGTGGGGACAAAAGCATTCGGCATATTATCTGCAGGCAAGGCATCGTGTTGTCCACCACCTTGCCCTCAAACCTTAAACATCCAACGGCCTGAAATCGTCTCGTTTTAAGACAAACTGTCATTTAGTCAAGGAAAATAATATTTTTACAAAAATTATAAAAATAATATGATAATGGTATTTTTGTAAATAAAAGTTATATTAATGGATGTTATGTTTTACTGTGAAAGGCTCACATTGTGCAGATGTGATAAACAAGCCTAACAATAAACTATTCAAACTTGGTTGATTAATAAGCGAACCCTCAAATAAGTTTTAATTGAGTCGAGATATAATAACTTAAATTTTGTAAATATTATAAGTTTATCGAGCTAAGTAGAGTATGTTGAAATTTGATATAAAAACTTAACGAGTTTTAAAAATATATTCGAGCTTGATTTGTTTATCAAGAGACCCGATTTCGAACGAGCTCTTAACGAATCACGAGTCGAACTCGAATAACTTGGTTTCTTTATTAACCCTACATTTTGTCATATCATCATCTACATATTTTTTGTATAAGTTGTTTGTTTTTATCATTACTCTTTAATTAATTAAAGTTGATAGTTTAACTAACTTATACAATATCATTGAACAATTAGTAAGTCGTTGAAAAACATAAAGCCAAAAAGTGTGTGAAGCCAAATATACGTTTTGTTTCCCACCAGTCGAGGTTGAAGAAGAGAAAAAATATATATGAAATATTTTTCGCCCTCACAATACGTGGGCTTCACGCACAAAAAAATGACCATAGTAATTGTTGTGGTAGAAATTTGGAGGCGAGCAACTAATAGTCAAAATTGCTCATGACCTCGATACTTGACCTCGATAATGGCTTGGCCGACCTGCCCAAGGGAACAAGCGCGACCGACCGTGGCGAGACCTCTCAAAACCCTTCCAGCGTGGAGATCAAGTCAAGGCGATAAAGCTAGACCAAACAAAGCACTAGAACTCTCAGAATGAATATGTAAGGGTTTAGTGATACCTTTTTATGATGGGGGAGTGACCTTTTTATAGTTAGAGAATAGAGAGCCATGCGAGAAGATCACAGAGAGATCCTCAGGTAGCTAAGTATGGAAAGGAGATCCCAGGAATATCGAAGATAAAATAGAGGGATGCCATTTGGAGAACAAACTGCGACTATAGGCGACGTAATGGAGAATGAGTCTCATGGAGGTAGACTTCCAAGGTCATCCCATTTTCGAGGAAGATGACGAGGTGGAACACTAATCAGTTAGCTTATGAATATAGGCGAGATGAGCATTGGTAGAGATAACATTGATCGTTCTTCTCGCCCACTCGGTAGATGGCGAGGTGAGACCCCAAATTATTCCTGGCACCCATGGAGCTTGGGCAAGTCCAATATCGGTCATGAGGGGAGTTGGTGATATGATCTTCATGGAGGTGAGGTGGTTCATGTCGGATAAATAGGTTGAGAATTTATCCCTTATTAGTTGCCCTCTGAATCAACATGCTAAGATAAAATACTTGGCACTGTCTAGTCGTAAATCATGGAATGCCGGTAGATGTTGTGGGTGTCTAATGATGGTATGTCTTCATGGGTGGACACATGGATGAAAGCATTGATGGCGAAATGACATTTTGGCGGGAGTGGCGTTTTCGACCTTGGTATTCGAAAGGCCGCGAGATCCTGACCATTGGAGCAAATAGATCTCAGCTTTTGGCTCCTCCTATATATATGGGGCTTCCCCACTGATTTCTACTCTTTATGCTTTTGCTGTCGAATTGCTACCCTTGTTCTGACCTTCACCTCGCCCTTGTCACCTCGTGATCATTATCTCACCCTCAATTCAATAAGTATCAATTGTTAGACTTGTCTCCAATTTTATAGTCTTTAGTGTGTGTCCAATAAAGCCAACGTAGAAGACTTAGAAAATTCCTTACCTTCTTGGATATCCGACCACTTAGGTGAGAAATCATATATGATTGACGAAGTTACCCAGCTTCCTTCCTCCCCTAGGAAAGATACCCCTAGTCCCGAGGTTAGACCCTTGGCTGATGATCTTCCTTCGATTGAGAGGGAGACTAACACCATATCCCAAGACGAGATGGATCACCTCAGAGAGTTATTATTTTTTCCTTCCAACATTCAGATCAAGCTTCTTGATGTGGACAAGACCACAGTGTCTACTCGCCTAGGCGAGGTGGCCATTTATAAGGCAGTCTTCCATGCCGGTCTTTGTTTTACTCTTCATCCTATCATTAGGAAAATTTTGTATTTCTATAATATTTGTCCCGCTCAGCTCATTCCCAATGCATGGCGAAGTCTCATCTGTGCAATAGTAGTGTGGCGAGTCATAAGTTCACCATTTCCCTCAACGAGTTTAGGAGCTTATTTACCCAGTACAAGAACCTAAAGCCATA
>BRYE01000006.1:8861397-8871397 GCA_030159115.1 Actinidia arguta var. hypoleuca | reverse complement strand
CAGACAATGTTCTTCCACACAAAATTCTTGGCATTCCTCTTGGTAATTTTGGTGAGAGGTTCTGTTTCTATCCACTTTGTGAAGTAACCTATGACGACAATCAAAAATTTTCTCTATAACGCGGAGCTTGAGGTAGAGGTCCAAGTATATCAATCCCCTATTGAGCGAATGGCCATGGGTTGGTCATTGGTACCATGTCGGTATGAGGGAGATGACTTATTGTAGCAATCCTTTGGCACTTGTCACATTTCTTGGTGTATGTCATCGTGTCCCTCTCTATTTGAGGCCAAAAATGTCTTTGGCGAACAACTTTCCTAACTAGTGATCTTGCCCCGGAGTGGTTTTCGCATATGCCTTCATGAATCTCTCTGAGTACATAATCTGTTTCTTCAGGTTAAGGACATTTTAGGAGCGGTCTTGAGAAGGATGTTTTGTACAAGATTCCCCAGATGAGGCAAAATATGACTACTTGGTACTAGACCCGGTGAGCCTGGAGCTTTTCTAGTGGAGCTTTCCATCTCGAAGATATGCAATGATATCATCCATCCACATCGGATCTTCTTTTGCTCGATAGACAACTTTGGTGATCTAAATACTTGGGTTTGGCAAGAACTCTAGTGGAACACTTTTGTCCAAGACAAAATTGAATGCCAAAGCTAAGTTAGCCAGGGCGTCAGCCTTCCTGTTTTACTCCCGGGGAATTTGACGAATCTTAAAATCTCCGATCTTCATTGACATGGCCCTCACCTCATTCAGATAGGCTACCATCATGAGATCCTTGGTGAGGTAATCCCCTTGAACTTGATTTATCACAAGTTGAGAGTCACTAAAGGTGTCCAACTATTTTACTCCCAATTTTGCTACAACCTTCAATCTGGCAAGGAGAGCCTCATATTCGGCATCGTTTTTAATAGCTTTAAATTCGATGCATATAGCGTATTCTTTCTATTCGCCTGAAGGGGTCTAGAGAACAATTCAATTAGGTTGTTGGAGAATTTGCTTCAAAGGTTGATCCATCAAGACAATAATGGGATGTGCTTGGAAATAATGGCGAAACTTTTTGACGACAATAAGAAAGGCGGAGGTGAACTTCTCAATTTGTAGGTACCTAGTCTCAGCTCCCATGAGAACTTTGTTGACATAGTATACTAGTTTTTGAATCTTGCCCTCTTTTCGGATAAGCACTACACTCAAGGCGGTTAGCGAGATGAATAGGTATACGATGAACTCTTTGCCCATGATAGGAATTGTGAGTAACAATAACGACCCAAGGTACTCTTTAAGCTACTTGAATGTCATCTCAGATTCTTTTGCCCACTCAAAGGCTCTATTTTTTCTCAAGATCATGAAGAATGATAGACACTTGTCTGCTAATTTGGAGATGAATCTGTTAAAAGCGACAACTTGCCCAGTTAATTGTTGTACCTCATGTATGTTTTTGGGTGAGCTCATTGCGAGTAGAGCTTGAATCTGGTCTGAGTTTGCCTTGATCCCATGTTTAGTTACAAGAAAGCTGAGGAATTTACTTGAGGATACACCAAAGATGCATTTAGAAGGATTTAACATCATGCGATGCCTTCTCAGGATGCCAAATGTGTCCTCTGGGTGGGCAATGTGTCAACTTCTTTGAGGCTCTTGACGAGTGTGTCATCTATGTAGACTTCCATCGTCTTCCCAATCATCCCCTTGAACATCTTGTTGACCAGCCTTTGGTACGTCGCTCCGGCATTCTTCAATCCAAAAGGCATAATTTTTTAGCAGTACAACCCTCTCTCCATGATAAAAGAAGTCTTTTCCACATCAGGCGGATATATCTTGATCTGATGATATCCGGATAAGGCATCCATGAAACTAAGAAGCTCGTTTTTGTAGGTTGCATCAACGATCAAATCAATTTTGGGTAGAGAAAACTATCTTTTGGGAAAGCTTTGTTGAGATCGGTAAAATTAACACATACTCTCCATTTTTAGGCATTTTTTGGGAGCGACGACAACGTTGGCAAGCCAATCTAGATAGTGAGATTCCCTAATAACATTTAGACATTTCTTCTTATATGACTTTTAGGCATTTGGGGGCAAATTTTCTTCTCTTTTGGTGAACTGGAGAATGGTCAGGGTCAGTGAACAACTTGTGAATGGCGACCTAAGGATCTATTCCTGGAACGTCACCTTGTGACCATGTGAACACATCATAATTCCTCTTTAAAAATTCCACCAATGCTATCCTTAGCTCCTCGGTCAATTCGATCCCGATCATGACATGGCGATTTGGATAGTCAGGATGTATGGAAATGGGAGCCACTTCTTCTAGAGGCCTGGTGTTTTTTGTCTCTCGGGGATCTTCAAATGTTATTTCATCCACCTCGTCCCTCAGTGCCTCCATCTCAGCATCATCTATCTGGAATTGCTATTGAGCAGCTAGTTTTAAAGGGGATTCGGCCTTCATGGCCGTGATGAAGCACTATCTGACAACCTTTTGGTCACCCCTCACCCCACCTACCCTTGTTGAAGTGAGAAACTTCATCATCAGGTGATAAGTGAAAGTGATGGTCTTTATTCTGCCCAACATTAAGCGACTTAGGATTGCATTATAGGGCAAAGAGTAATCCACAACAATGAAATCTTGCCATATTGTGGTCTGGTGGGGCTCCATCCTAAGGTCACAACCAACTTGATCCACCAAAGTGGATGTGTTGTGCTCCCTCCAAATCCGACTAAAAGGGTGTAAAAAGGATGAAACTTATCTCACCCAATCTTCATCTTGTCGAATGCTGAGATGAACAAGATATCCACAGAACTCCCATTGTCAACCAAGATCCTTTAAAAGTTGAAATTGGCGATTATGGCAGAGACGACCAATGCATCATCGTGAGGAAAATGCAAACCTCTCAAGTCATCAATGGTGAACGTGATGGGCTGGTGAGCTTTTATCAAAGGCGTGGAAAGGTTATAGACCTCCTCTTATGCTTGCCCATTTGCTTCTCTTGCATGCCTCTTCCGAGATGAGCTTGAACATCCACTTGAGCCAAATCCTCCATGGATTGTTTGGATATCCCTCTGCTGTTGATCTGTTGTCACCATATCTTCTATTAGTGCGAGTCTAGTCTTGGGTGATTAGCCACATACTTTCTCAGATACCCTTTTTTAATTAGTTTGGCTATTTGTTCCTTCAGCTGGAAACAATCCTCAGTGTTGTGCCCATGGTCCCTGTGATCAACCACAATACTTATTTTTGTTTCTTCTAAGGTTTTTGGTCTTGATTTTCCCTAGTCACTTCACAAATTTCTTGTTCTTGATTTCCATGAGCACTTGGACTATTGGGGTGGGGGTGGGGGTGGGGGTGGGTTAAGAGGAGGCAACGTCAGGTCGAGTCAGCGAGGTGGAGTGCGGGGACGTCGGTCATTAGTCCTCCTTCAGGCATCTGTATCTAATCTCTTGCTCTTCACATCGTCTCTGTAGTCAGTTCGCCATGTATAAGGCTTCTTTCTCTTGTGAGCATCCCTTTCTTGCCTCCTTTACTTGACCTCGGCCAACTCTACTTCAGTGATATACTGGTTAGCCTTGCTTTGGAGCATTGACAAGGTTTTAGGGACGTTCTTGGATAGGGAATCATACAACAGTCTTGGGCGAAGTCCTTCCATCATAGCCATAATCACTACTTTATCACTGGGGTCCTCCACCTCCAACACAGCTTTGATTGAACCACTTAACATAGTATTTCAAGCTCTCCCCGTCTTTTTGGTGAACTATGAAAAGGTGGGAGGTATTCTTCTGTTTGACCCTGCAACTCATGAAATTGGCGACAAAGAGCTTGCTCAGGTCGCCAAATGAGTCCATGGTTTGCAAAGATAACTTTCTGAACTACGACCTCACCAACCCCTTTAAAGTAGCAAAAAAAGCCTTGCACATCACCTTGTTTGGGTATCCTTGAAGTGTCATCAAGCTCTTATATGAATTCAGATGGCCTATTGGGTTAGTCTTTCCTTCGTACACTCCAAGATGAGATGGTAATTTAAACTTGGATGAAACACTGGTCCTCATTATTCTCTCAATAAACGGCGGTTCGGTTTGTCTTATCAGGGCGTTCACAGTAACTGGGGCGTTTGCACTGGTATTGATGGCATCAATCAGAGCATAATGAGTTAAAAAGTTTAGAGTTTAATTTATTTAAATTAAAAAATTATTATTTAATTTGTTAGTAAAATTAAATCCTGAAGTTATTTTTTAAAATTTTCTCAAAATTAAAAAAAAAGTAATAGAATGTTGACATCACAAGATGCATGTGAGAGCGTAGAAGGGTAAGGGGGGTGGAGGCCATTTTGACAACACATGGGGCTGTCTCCGAGGCCACCCCTGCCAAACAAACACCCGCTACCCACCCATCTCTTTAAAAGCTCTGTCCCCTTGTTGTCCCCAAACCACCCCTCACCTGCCCTCACACCCAATAAAAAAAGAGGGGGAAATTTCAGGTTAGTGGTACCACGAGAAGTTTATATCAAGTCAGCGGAGTACGATTTTGAAATATCACAAATATTGAGAGAAAAGGTATTATCATAAACATGGAATCTAAAGTTAAAAGGACAAGAATGCCCTCTGTCTTCGACGTTTTCTTTTCTCCTCAGCACATTTATGGCCTTTCTTTCTTTCTCGGGTAATGCTATCTTGTCCCATATAGTGTACAAGACTACCACGTGTTCCATGCTTATTGCAACAACTCATCACATATTTTAGCATGACTTGCAAGCTATTTTAGCATGACTCCTAGTGCCTCGATAGCCGTGAATCAACCTTTTTCTCTCTCTCACGTTTCTACAAAAAGCTGCACATATTTTTTCCCCAAAGTTTTGAACTCAATTTTAGGTCCAGTTTTGAGTAACAATCTTTTAATTTTTTATTTTGATAAATTTTATTTCTAGTGATTTTTTTCTTTTGTTCAAATTTATTATAATTTTTGTTTGTTCAAAAATATTTTCTAAGATGAAGCCATCAAAAACAAAATTAATTGGGTATTTCGATTAATTTAGCCTTTACCTACAAAATTGGCAAAGGCTTTGTTATAAAGGTAATCACACTTTGTCTCAGATGATAATGATCTTTAACTATTGATCTTTTGGATACTTACCTCAGATTGTTTTTTTTTTTCTTTTTTATGTAAACTGTTTGGAAGTGGAAGATTTTGTTGTTCAAAGTAATTATGATTCAAAAACAGAAGAAATTCAGCAGCAACAACGGAGTGTGTTGAATGTTGGGTTAATAGAGATTAGACTCCAGTCCAGATTTTATGTACCTTGAGACTTGACTAAGAAATTTATGTGTTGCATATGTGATAAAGATAGTGGTGGATTCAAAAGTTGTGTATATGTTATCTATTAACATTTTCTTTTCTCCCATTGCAATTACAGTTTTTTTTCCTTTTCCTTGATTGCCGTGGGTTCAGATCTTTCCAAGAGAGGACGGGTTTTAAATGCTTGAGATTTTTGTTCTCAAGATCTATATTTATTTTTTTATTGTGAAGACACCACAAAAGGGTATGCTATGGGGATCGACTTTATTTTATGTTATTTGTGGTCAAAATTTTAGGTTTTTTCTAATTTCAACTAGATGCTAATTGTGTAATTCGCCTCCTTTTGCTTCAGGTACGTATGCATTTTTTTCCCTCTCTTCTCTTGAGGTTTTGTATATATGGGTTTACATTGGTCCCTTGAAACTTTTTTGAATATTGAAACACCACACTATGTCACTATTTGTGTGTTGGTTTGAAAAACCATGAACTGAATGGGTTCTTTTTGACTTGCTATTAGTTGCCTTAATTCAGTCAAATTAATAGTATAACATAATTGATGTGCTGAACACCAAAAAGTTTTGTGAGTTCAGCAAATTTGTTGTATGGAATTTTAATAAGCCAAGAGTTTTTCTCATTATACATTTATTAGTTTAATTAATCAAACTTCAATGTAATGATTGGATTTTGATTTCCTACTAAAGCCTTGCCAATGTCTTTGATTTTTGCTTAAAGTGATTCGTAAATTCTTATTGGCATAATGAAGTAAATGAAGAAAAGATAGACGAATAGTAATTATTTGATCCTAAAAGCACTTATCAACAAATTTAGAACAAATTTTTAGTTTAGATTCCCCTCTCTCTGCCCCAAAGGTTTATAATTTTGATATCTTTGTTAAGATTTTCAATTTTAGTTTTTGATTATATTTGTTCTAATCTATTCTTCCCTACAACTAATTTTGATATCTTCTGTTGCTATTGCTGCTAATCTTGTTGCCTTCTCGCTGGGTAAGCCTCTTACATTGTTGAATATGTATGCTTTTCCCAAATCATTTAATAGGCTGCTGTATACAGACTCGGTGTTTGTGCAGAATTTGGTAGTTTTGTTTTTAATCTTTTGTTGAAGGTAACATCTGCTTCCACTCTAATGGAGTTAATTTCCTTTGATATTACATTTATATTGACAATTGTCTCTTAACCGCTTAACCGCTTTCGCAGGCTCTTTCAAGGCTAAATGTCATGATAAAGGGGACCCTTGTGCCTTGCAACCTGAAAACACTATGTTGTATGACAATGCTGTATCTGCTCTAGAAAAATATGTCAGTTGCATTGTGATACTATAGATTCAACTTAGGTAATTCAGTAATTCTATTTTCTGAGTGATTTTTATGCATGTATGATACCACCATAAGGAAAACTGATTTCATGATTTAATTGTTAGCAATAACAATGTTGCATATGAAAATATGTACTTTTATGTCACCATGAAATGCATGGCGGTATTCAAGTACGATGGCCTTATATCCCAATTTAACATTCGATTGCTCTAGTGACTGGTGGCTGGCCCTGTTTTTATTTGAGGCAGGTTTGGTACATGAAAACTTTTTTCAGGTTTAGAGTCTAAACCATTTTTAAAGTGTAAAGCGCACACACACACAGTTATTGGCACAAGAATTTATTGGCAGCAATACAAACAAGGAATCTGTAATTTTTAAAGTCTCTAGATCTACATAATAATTTTGTTGTGTTTAGTTTAGAATTTATTGACAACAATAAAACAAGTAATTTTTAAAGTCCCTAGATTGACATAAAAAATTTATTGTTTTAGTTTATAATTTATTGGTAGCAATACAAACAAGGAATCTATAATTTTTGGGACCATGCGTTCACCAGGGCCAATAGAAAGGGATTTACGTACAAAGCTTACTATGTTGCTCTAGGATCAGAGTGTTTTGCCTTGATGGAATCAACCCTATTTGTCATCTGTAACCATAAATGAGGATTGGGACATAAGCACATCTTCCCTTGACCCAAAAGTTCAATGTCTACAAGCAAATGCAAGGCAGCAAGACCCTAATCTTGATGCCACTTCCTTGCCTAGTATACAAAGAACCAGTGCAGTGTCCTTTAAAGAACAAGATGCACCTGCGCTCCCCTGGTAATGTGATATTTCTCCTTTATGGCATGACACTATGTATTATCTATACAACTTTCTCTGTTTGTTTCTACTTCCTACTTTCAATTGCTTGCTTTTCATAGAAATCCGTACTATGGACAACTTGTGTATGACTAATTAAATCCATCTGCTTTTATTGGGCACGACTATAGTGGTGGCCAATTAGTCTTATATTGGGCTAGATGCTATTGAGTCTTCGTGATCCTGGCATCTATTTTGTTTGAAGTTTGGATTGGTCAAATTTTCATAGGTATCTTGTAAAGTTTCATAACTTTAAAATATTTAATTTCTCTAAGTAGTAAATAAATTACTCGATAAATAAGAAATAGGTACAATACATGTTAATTGTGTGATTTTATTGTACGTTATGTCCCATGTATTAAGTTTGATTTTTCAATTTTTTTTACGAAAACATGAATTTTTACCCGAAACGATTCTGTTAAAGCGAAATAGAAAAATGGATAGGTGTTAAGCATGCAAGATTGAACCATAGGGACTAATAAGGACCGGACTACATGGTGGTGTGACTCACCACCATGAGTCACCACAAGCCATTAATGCCTTGGTTGACTTGCCCCATAAGCCACTAGGTTATCCAACCAACCATGCCATAAGGACACAAGCCCATACCTTGTAAATTGTCCTAGCACTTTGTGCTGGGATCCATGTGCAAAAGAGAGAGGGACAAAAAGAGAGAGAGAAAAGAGAGAAAGAAGAATTGAGAGAAATGAGAGAGAGTTTGAGAGAGTGAAAGAGGAAAGGAAGAGAAAAGAAAAGGGATAGAAGAAACAAAGAACACGAGATCTGACTTAGTTTCACGAGGTAACCTCCTGAATCTTCTTTATTTCTTAGGTATTTTTGATTCTAGAAGGGTCTAGATGCTCTAGTATTGAGCGTTGTACTCTAGCATGAAAATACAGCACAAGGACGCCGTTTTAGGACCACATGTCAAGTATAGGTTACGACCAATTTTGTTTCAAAACTACTGTTAGTATTTTGGCCATAATTTCTTCATATGAAAACCTTTTAAGTTGATTCAAGTGTCATTGAATAGTCAAATACCTACAATTTTGTTTCAAATATTATTTTTCCAATTCCATGGTTAGATGGCCCAAAGTAGGCTTGGAAGTCGGGCCAAAAAAGCTGAGTCTTCTATTTTTTTCCAGGTGGACCGGTTGGGCTATTCGGGGGCCACATTTGGTTGGCACCTTTGCAAAGTAATAACACATCATTTGTGCAATTGAGAAAAAGCTCAAGGAGGACTAAATTGGATTGGTCAACCTAAATACCATTTTATGAAGTACTATATGTGGTCATTAAATAACTAACTAAGATTAATTGAATTAATATAATTAGGGAGCTATAAGATAATGAGGCTTGCCACAACAAGTAGTGAGCAATTAGATATTATGGCTTGCAGCTCGTGTTGTGGCCTAGCAAATGCATGCTTTAGGCATTTGGGGTGACCTCGAGGGTGGGGTGGAGAACGGGAAATAAGAGGACGGAGATAAGGGACAATGGGGTCCATTTTACACTGAGGAAGAAGAAGAAAAGAGAGTAAATATGGAAAAGCCATGTAGGTCTTCGCATGGCACCCAAGGTAAAACCATGTTCTCATTTTCCGCTACCACCCTTAACTTATAAGAGCACAAGGTTTGACGCCAAAACTATCCCTTATGTGGTTGAAACCACAGATATGAAAGGGAAAACTCACTAACATGAGAAACAATCCTGAATCCTGATGAACTATGATCAAGAGTGCTCTAACGAGGCTTTAAGTGAGGCGTAATTAGAGGTTTTTAACATGTAAGAATAAAGTTGGGCCTGGTTTTGGGGACCAAACATGGTGTGAAACTAAGCCCTTGAGCTTAATTGACAACATAGGTGAACGTCTGTTGTGATGTTAGTCTATGACCAATGGATGTTTTCCTTGACATCTTATAATAACAGAAGCCTCATTTGTCCACCAGACGTTAACGTGGAGTTTTGACTATGACAGTGGACTTCCAGCGTTACACCTGATAAAATCAGACACCTAAGTCGGCTAATGGACCTCTGAGCAGAGGCTTGGAGCAGATTTTGCCTCACATGAGCAGATTTTGCCTCACATTTGTCAAAAATAATATTTTGCAAGGCCTAATTTGTAACACCCCAAGTGTTACCATATCACATTCATGTTTATGTTTTCCATTTTGATTGCCCATATATTAAGAATATGTTTCTCTTTTACCTAGAATTGGTTAAGTGAATGACATTCTATCATTTTGAGAAGCATAAGTTGATATGTAAAACTTGGTATCAAGAAGACTTTACATTTCATATACCCTAAGTTTATTATAGTAATAATGGTTATTCACTATCTAATTTATCCTTCTCAAATACTTTAGTTATGGAATCTATACTTTCTCTAAGCAATGTGCTTAAATGACTTGTGCTAATGTATACTAGTTTTTGAAGTTGATTAAGAAAATATTAATCACGATTAATTAGAGTTAAGTATGATTAATTTGGCTATCATGATTATTTACGACTAATCATAATTAAC
>BRYE01000006.1:8851397-8856397 GCA_030159115.1 Actinidia arguta var. hypoleuca | reverse complement strand
ATGAAATTCTTAAACGTCTTATATGTTACTAAATACTAATCCTTACTTAACTTTAAAATTGTTTTGACCAGAAAGTGAGCAGCTTCAAGAACAGGGGGGCTCAAGTAGATCGCCTTTGAGGGATAAAAGAGAAGGATAGCGGAGCTCTAATTCGTTATGCACCTGGAGGTAAGGTATCTCTCTCTCTATTGAATGGTTCTCACGGTTTATATTTATATCTACTCAATAAATATATTTTAATGTGGCTTCTTCTCAATCCCAGTGCAACTCTCTCTCTCTCTCTCTCTCTCTCTCAAGAAGAAACACGAGTTTGAACCAAGTAGGGCTTCAATTGTTAAAAGACAATCGGCTCAAGGCAGCCATGCAATTTCCTCATCTTTCTATATCTCTACATTTATATATATATACACACATACACACTTGTCAGCGTCCTCTTCTCTGCGTCATGTTTATATAATATCTCTGACTTAGTCAACTTTTGACAATTCAGTCATTGATCCACATTTCCCTAAAACAATATGACAATGATATAGCACCGAAGTTCGCATAGATTACTATCATTTTGTGAAGTTCTTAAACTTCTCATTTGTAACAATCGTTATTTGACTTTAAGCCTTTTTTTGCCCATATACAGAGGAAGCTTGAAGGATGAGGATCTGACTTAGATATGGAGGAGAAAGATATTAGAGATTTGATTCGTTATGCACCTCGAGGAAATGTATCTCTCTTTCTATTAAAGGGTTCTCAAATGTATACATTTTTATCCAGTAAATAAATATGAATTGATTTGGCTTGTTCTCAAAATGACAGTTGATTAAGTAATATTTTGGATACTTTCCATTAATCCAAGCCCAGATCCCCCCTCTCCCACATGAAGTACGAAGCATTTGAAGCAAGTAGCACTTCAATAACTAAAAGACAATGAGCTCAAAGCAGCAGCGTAATTTCCGCAGCTCTCTCTCCCTCTTTTTATACATAGGCATATATACACATATGTTAAGGTCTTCTCCTCTTCTTCACATTTATAATATCTCTTAGTTGGTCAACTTTCGACAATTCACTTAACGAACGTCATTTTCCCACCGGCACTTTGACAAGGATATTTTACCCGAAGTTTGTCTAGCTTCCTATTGTTTAAAAAAATCATGAAATGTCTTGCATGTATCAATTGCTATTTGACTTTAAACTTGTTTTGGCCAGATTTTAAGGTAAGTTGAAGAATGAGGAGCTCACTTAGATCACATCCGAGAGATGGAGGAGAAATATATTGGTGGTTCTAATTTGTTATGCACCTCGAGGAAAGTTCTCTCTTTCTATATTATGGTTCTAATTTTTTTTATATTTTCTACTAGTAAATACATATAATTTGATTTGGCTTCTTCTCAATGGCAGTTAATTAAGCAATATTTGGATACTTTCCATTCATTGAACCCCAATCCGCTCTCTCTCTCTCAAGGAAAAGGAAGCATTTGAATCTATTAGCCTTCTTCCCTTTCCGTGCGACTTGGTCAATTTCTTCTAAATCTTTGGAATGCTTTCAATTTTGAAATTGAACTCCTTATACTTATGTAATGCAGCCAGCCTCACACACTGTCCAATCCGTTGCAAAGTTTGGGAGCAAGTGATGTGTTGATAAGAAGCACTATAAAAGCCCTTATGCCTTATTATGGGATTCATCGTCCATTCGGTAAGTTCCAACAAATCTTGCAATGATATCCTCAAGTGTCTACATGCCAGCCTTTCCCCTCTACTATGCAGCTTTTTCCTATCCAATCTAAAAGGACATTGCCTACAATCAACCAATTTCCCTTACAACCAAAACATTGAATATGATAGGCGCAGTGTTCTAAAAAGCGGTATAGGCGGGTGCTAGGCCCCCCCGGATGGCCGGTCGCTTACCGCCTAACACTTTTTAGAGACCTAATTTATAATTTTTATATGTTTTAGAGACCTAAATTGTCATTTCTATTTTTCTCTTAGTATTATTCAACATTAAACAGTTGAACTTTACTATTTTGATGTCATTTCTTTGTTAGAATTTGATATTTGGTCATTTATTATTGTTTTTAGCAAATATTAATTCTATAAATAATTAAATAAAAAATAAAAAAACAGCCTAGGCGCTATAGGGGCCTACCGCTTTTTAGAACACTGGATAGGCGAGTGAAGAACTAGGACCATTATATTTACAACACGGGTTAGTTGGCTTTGGTTATGTACAATTTTGTGCCCTTTAATTGCTTGACATTATGAATATAGTATTTTTGATTCATTTGGTTCTTCTAATTGTTGTATTTTTATCAGACTTTGGTAGTTCACTTTATTATAGATTTATTGAAGGACCTTGCACATGCATGTGCCAGGCTTTTGCAGAATTGTGGTTTCAGTACGGATCATATGGTCAGCCAATTCCAAAAAAATATGTTTATTTTAGAACATTCATAATGTTTTTAATGTCAAGTATGGCTTTTAGTTTTCCTTGTTAGTCTTTGTTGCACTAGGGAGGAGCAAATTTTGGTTAAATAGTTGCTGGTCTCTGCCTTTACAGTAAGATCATGATGATGTGACTGATAAATTCGGTATACATACATATATACAAACTTGCTTGTCTTTTTGCTGAGTTTTTTTATTTGTATCATGAGTTGCATACTACTTGTATAAATACATGCACATGTTGTAGCGAAGGAACCAGACCATTCAATGTTACATGTGAGATGATTAGTAAAATTAGCCTGCTTATAAATGTGACATTTTTGAAAATTCTAATATTCTTCCCATTGGTTATTGTGAATAAAGATTTATTTTGAATAATCAGGGAAATTGAGGTACTCACATAAAGACTTAAAATTATGACAACCAGAACCATTTTGTGGATATCTGAGTCACTTTGTCTGGAGGTAGATCAAGTACAATGGCTCGCAGAAATCTACACATGTACAACAATTCTCCACATGTTCTTTTAAATTATTTACACTTATATATAACTTTGCAGCTGGCAGATATGTAGGTATTTTCTCCTTAATACATAATTGAAGGTGCTAGAAGAAATTGGTTAACTCGCCTGTACAAATGGCCTTTTTCTTCTGTCTAGCTAACTGGGAAAAACTTTGAAATCAGATCAGTTGAACATAATCAGGGTCCTCTGTTTGCGTTTGTAGTCTTTGGGGGGCAACTTTATGGTATTGTTTATTGTTTGGAATATGGGGATTCAAAACGAATTGGAAGGGCTTGCTTGAAAGTTAATAGCAATGAGGATTTTGTAGCATCTGAAAGTGTTCCAAACTCATCAACTAGTTCTATGTCTTGATGCCATGTATAATATAATGTGCTGTAGAAGAAAAAATGGGAGATGGTTTGGCCGACTCTAAACTAGTAGAATGTATTGGCCCAAGTCCATTGACAGATAGTTTTATTGAATATCTTTAACTGCTGAAGAGTCCAAAAAGAAGGCATACCTAAAATATGTTATGGATAGAAAGTTTTCATTTGAAATTCAACATGGTTGGATTATCTGATAACAGTTGTCTTTCAAATGACCATATGGCTTAAAAAGGTAATGATATTGTAGTGGTTCATGTTTCAGGATAAAAAGATGTTCAAGATTAAGTCAGATTGCAGGATGGCACATAATCTAGCAGGAAGGTCCATCTGCTTGTAGGGTAGAAAGAACAGGTTCATTGGTGAATTCGACATGGTTGGATTACCTTGAACTAGGTACATTATTAGATGACGGTGAGATGGTTTCAAAAGATAACAATCTATAGTAGTATTTCAAGACTCTGAAGGAACAAATGCTATCCAGAATGCTATCTTTTTTATATAATTAGCTTCCTCACAAAGAAGAAACCTCAAACTTGTGGTGAGTTTTGAGAGGTGTGGTCTCTTCGTCAGCTGTTGGTTATGAACCAGATGCATTGGACTTCGATGGTCCTGAGGACTTATTTAATGAGGGGAAATTACTGCAGTCCCCAATTTAAAACCCTCGTCAAGTCATACTGGTTTCTTAGTTTAAAACCCTTGTCAAGTGATTCTCCAATGTCCACGGAGTTTTTTGGCAAGCTTCTTTCAAATAAAAATTATTGGTGGTGTGAAAATTGTTCAAAAGCTCTACTAGAGCAAAGGATGCAATCAATCAAGTACAGAAAGCTACCTCCATTATTTAGACCTGTGTGGTACATAATAGAATTCAAAAAGGATTGTCCTTGCCCTAGTGAGCTGGTATACCTAAACAATGGAGATTCTAGAAAACATATGCTTAGTACTTTTGATGAAAACTTAGTGTCGCGTTAGGAGAAAATATATGATAGCGCCCAGACTTGTAATAATGAAATCAGAAAGCTGTGGTGATCAATCGGAAGATGGAATTGGTTAGATGAATGAGGCACTTGCGGAGCTATCAGTCTTTAAGTTATAAAACTTGTAGTACTCAAGCTAGTATCAGAGGTGAAGCCAATGGTTCTTACATTAATAGCCAAGTAACGCTAGATGTGACACTAGAGAACTCCTACAAATGAAGTCATGAAAGTGGAGAGGGCACAACTAAAAGAATCTTCATTACTAGGGTACCACATATTTTGACCATTCATATGAAGAGGACCAAGATGCTCGTGGTAATTTAACTAAATTGAATGGTGATTTCAGAGATAAGGTTGATCTCAAACTATACATGGATCTCAGGTATTCTTATAACTCTTTCTTGGAAGAGTTGTTACATGCTGAATCGCTGATGCCTTCACTGCATTTCTCTCTTTTTTCTCTTCCTTCTCATGTCAACTCTTCTAATCACTAGGCAAACATTTTTTTCTCCTACCTTTTTTTCCGACTTCATGCTTTCTAAACAAAGTTTTAGTAATTATGCATAGATTATTATCCTTTATTTTCTTTAGCGTCTTGTTGATAAATGTTACTAGTTTCTTTTTTTGGACATCATGGAGGATAATTTGTTTTCTGTGACTTTTGTTTATATAGAGAAAAATTATAATGTCTTATGTTGGATGGGT
>BRYE01000006.1:8831397-8838897 GCA_030159115.1 Actinidia arguta var. hypoleuca | reverse complement strand
ATTAACCTTCGGTCATGTGTATTCCTACAATATTTTTCATGGATCTTTAACTCCTAGATTGTTAGATCCGAAAATAATTTTAGAGCCCTGCTCTGATACCAATTGTTAGCTAAAAAGCAACCTATGAGGGTGTGCGTGAAATAGGTTTGCTACACTTAATGGCAAATTAAAATTTTAATCAATTTACTTAGTATGCAATTCTCCTCAAACACATATACAGATGAGCAATATGTAATTAAGAGTAGAGAGAAGAGATTGCAAACTATTAAGAGTGGTTCAGCCAAACTGTGCCTACGTCCACTTCTCCAAGACCTCCTTGGGATTTTACTATCTTCAACAAGCTTGCGGGTGCTTGCCAAACCTTTACACACTAGATCACCTCTAGTCTTCAAGAGTCTTCTACTCTTGGATCTCTTTCAATCGCTCAAAGTAATTCTTTCAATGGTTTATAATGAATGAAGTATTTTAGGCTCACTCACTTACTCTAGATCGAATAATAAAGACAATGAGAGCTCTCATTTTCTAGAGTGATATAACTCACAATTTGTTTTTGATAAAAGTCAAAAACTCACAATGAATGCTGAAGAATGAGTGAAGTATTGAATGCAATAGAAGAAACAAGTTTGGAACACTTTAATGTCTTTAACAACCCCAAGGGTTGATTTTAAAACCCCAAAATCCTCTAAGAGACATTGAAGCATTAAATGTACTGAACTAGCCATTGCCAGTTTGAATTTTTGAACTTCGGTCGAAGACCTCAGAAACTTTGGTTGGGCCGAACTTTGACTTCGGTCGAATTTTGCCTGTATTTTCAATGGCTTGGCTTTGTGCTCAGTTTTGCTTTTATGAACTTCGGTCACTTCTGCACTTGGATTCCAGAGAGTATCCTCTGTTCTTTGACAGAACTTGTTTATTGTTTTTCTTTCACAATTTCATGCTATTGAGTTCACAATTTTTGTTTAAGTGTAGAGCAATTTCCTTTCACACTTTTATATGCATGTTTACATCTAATATACTTTGAATAATGCTTCAAAACTAATTTTAATCATATGCAATTCCTCTTTAAAAAACACTGTCATTTCTAAATGATTTTTAATAAAGTTCAAGTTTTCGACTTATGTTTAAACAAATGTAATCATAAAAATTTTAGTTTTATTTCAACATGTATCATTTCTGCAAATCCAAATAGTGGCAAGTCCTATTTAACTCCTTGCAAGTTTTCAGATCCGAGTTTACACAAGAACATATGCACTCGAGCAAATGATACAAGCTGCAAGCTCTTCTGCCGGACTTCGTACTATCAAGCGAGTCTGAGCACACTCTCCAATATCATGGGGTTTGTTTTTTCTTCCCTTCAATATTTATTTCACTTTGATGAACCTTCTCTGTCATGTCAGCATGATTTATTTATGTGATAGGAATTCTTTATGAAGAGAATATTGATGATCTTTTCATTTAATTTCAAAACAGAATGCCTTGTTGCTGATAATATTTTTCATATATTATTATAAACTATCGGCCCCAATTCAGCCAGCCATATTTTCACCAGCTCTATTATCAGCTTTCGAGTGTTTTTTTGGTACAAAGTGCAATATCACTATGCTGCACATCTTTATTTTGGTAATCATTTAAATTAGTTCCTTATTAGTCTGCCATATTTTTGTTTAAGTTAATGCTCCTCATTAATCATTTGTTTAACGAGGTTAAAGCTATCTGATTTTTTATATGTCAAAAATACCTAAACACAGCAATCCGTGTCACCGTAAGTTTCAGAAATTAAGGTAAATTTGTTGATTCAAAATGCATCCTTCCTATATATAAAGAGGTTGGATGTTTTTACTGTTCACGTTTTCAGCCAAAATTTTACTCTTATTTTTCTTTCCTATTTCACTCTCTACAATTGCCTCTGTTTTATGTATATATACTAGTCTATTTTTAATTTCGTAATCAAAATTGTTGGAGTTTAATTGGTTTGCAGTACATGTCATCAGTGAAGTCATATCTCCTAAGGTAATTCCCCAATTCTCACTCATGAAAAGTAAAAAACTAAATAAATAATCCTTAATTTCTCTATTCTCTTATATTCAGTACCACTTCAATTATTATGTTTATTCACCTGATTTGTGTATTTTACTCTATATAAACACAACATTCGCTCTTTAAAATTTGAAGTTTTGGCGAGGGTTTGGCTTTCCTTCTAAATAAGCAGGATTGTACAAATTAGCAGAACCGAAAATTGATCAAGATCAAGCATACTTGCACAAAATCTTGGAACTTTTTACATGCATACCCTAAAAATAATTGTTTTAGGCATTTTATCATTGTGGTTTATCAAAAAAATCAATCCATTTCTTGTTGGCCATGTTTGATAACCCAATAATATATACTATCCTATGCAATGTATGGTTGAGACTCCATTGGACTTCCCATTTTGTACTTTTGTCTATGTTTTTTATATCCTATTCTTGTCCAATTTTCTCTCATCTCCGCCATCAAATTGACTTTTCCCACCTTTATGGAATTTAGTGTTATGTCCTACCACACTCACAATTTGAAAATGTGCAACTAATTGTGAAATAAATGTGTTTCATGGATAAGTAATCCAATCACACCTATTTTATCTCGCAACCTTGGGAATTAGATTTTCTTCTGTTTCCATGCTAAGAGATGATAGAAAAATGTAGGGATCAAAATATTGGACCCTGTGCTGTTCGTTCACTTAAGTTCCTTTCATGGAGGAGCCACCCTTTTGGAATTCAGTATCATTTTATTCTCAGATACTTTCATCTATTTTTTTATTTTTTGTAATCAAAGTTTTTTATTGTAATGTTACCAGTCGGGAAAATATCCATATTGCTTTGCTTTAATCATCTAGAAAACAAACACTTGGAACATTGATTATGTACGGTGCCCATATAGAAGAAATTAAATGCTTAGGTGATATTTGTTAACTATTTAATTTTTGTTTTTCTGTTTAATTTCTATTTTTTGAAATAAACGTAAACAAAAACTTATTTGTGTTGCTATTTATAATTGTAAACAAAATAAAATTACTACTATTTTTAAAAATAGTAAAAATAAAAAAAAGGTCTTTTTATTTTGTTTATAAAATCACCCCCACCACCACCACCACCAGTGTCGCCTCCTCACCCCCACCGCCGCAACCTCCATCACCGCCGCCTCCACCACTACCGCTTCCACCACTGCCTCCACCACCCCCGCCACTGCTGCCTCTACCACCACCTCCACCACCACCGCCGCCATATTTTTAAAAAGGTGAAATAAAAATATTTTTAGTTTCAAAAAAAGTGAACACAAATATATTTTTAGTTTCTATTTTATAAAAACTAAATAAAACTAAACAAACACAAAAACAGAAAAGTAAAAATACCATATTTTTAAAAAGATGAACACAAACATATTTTTAGTTTCTGTTTTGTAAAAATTAAACAACTAAACAAACATAAAATAAACACAAAAAATAAAAATGTAAAAAAGTTACCAAACATACCCTTAATATTTGAAAATGGATTTTGTTATTGGGGTTGTTTAAAGTTGTAGGTGATCTGGTCCTTATAATTTAGGTTTTTATATATTTATCTTGTTTAATCTTGTATACATAGGTACCCTCTTAGCAACCAACCAAGGCCTCTTTAGTTTGTACCATTTGCTCTTTGTGAATGATAAAATTCTGATAGCCTCTCGGACACACTTGCTTTTGCAATGCTAACCGGAAAGGAAGTCCTTGACAAATTTATACCGGCACACACACTGACAAATTCACACAAAAAAGTACACACACTGAGCATATAGATATTAAGTAGGGATTGAGATAATACAGCTATTAATGCAAAGCACATATTTCGTACGGCTTGTATTAACATAAATTCTAAAACCATGTGGACAAAACATGCACTCCCAAATACACGAAGAATGTTATAATTATGAGGAGTTCTATATAGACGTTCATAAGGGGATATGTTGTTGGTGACTAATATGGTGTTCGATTGATGGTGTAGACAGCAGTAAGGGCACCTTCTTCCCAAAAGGGCTCGGTGACAGAGGTAGAAATAAGACGGGCACGGATAATGTCCAAGATGTGTCGAAATTTGCGCTCTACATGACCATTTTGTTGAGAAGTACCGGGACATGATGAATGTGGGAGTATCATTTTGTTTTCAAATGTTGAGAAAATTAGTTTGTTTATATTCTTAGGCATTGTCAGAACGAAAATTTTTGATTTTATGAGAAATTTGTGTTTGAACCATTTTCTGAAAATTATCATAAATACCAAGTAACTCAGATTTACTATGCATAAGATAAATCCATGTATATCGAGAATAATCATCAATAAAAATAACAAAAGATATCTGGAATCATGCATAGTAGAAATGGGAAAAGGCCCTCACACATCAGAGTGAACAAGATCAAAAGATGCACTAGCAAGAGAATTACTATTATTAAAAGTTAACGTATGTTATTTTCCAGTTTGACAAACAAGACAATGAAAATTTGATTCAATTTTAACAGAACATAAATAACCATGAGAAATTAATTTTTGCAATTTTGGTAAAGAAGCATGACCTAAACGAGAAGCAACAGACCAAGGTGAAATATGGAGAGACTCCAATTCAAATAAATGATCCACTTTATGGTCGATCCTAATGATTTTTTCTGTCTGTAGATCCTGAATAAGACAACTAGAATTAGAAAAATATAAGTGTAAACTAAGATCACAAAGTTGACCAACATATAGTAATTATGAGAAAGAGCAAGAACAAGATAAGCATGGTCAATAGTAAGATTATGAGTGACAATAGTACCAATGTGAGTAGTAGTCATAAAAGAGCCATTGGTTGTGTGAATAGGATGCAGAAAGGAAGTGAGATGTGTGATAGAGAATAAAGAAGTATCAGAAGTCATATGATTGCAACAGGCTATATCAAAAAATCAAGGTAAATTACCTAAAGTGATTGAGAGGATAGATGAATGAATATCAATGCGTGATAAAACCTGGGTGAATATGGTCTCGACATCAACAATAGTAAGGGTGGAAGAAGAAACAGAATCAAGAGATGGCTTAGTAGAGTCGGTGATAGCAGCAGTCTGACGATTATAGTGACCTTTGCATCTGGATTTGGGGCAGCAACGACAATCTTCATAAGAATGAATGTCTTGTCTACAAAAGCTACAATATTTCTTTTGAGAGCCAGAAGGTATATTCTTTGAGCCAGCTGAAGTAGACCGAATAGGCTGAGATGGTAGTAGTAGTGGTGTCCAAGAGGGTATGGCCAGAATAAGCTGAGAGTGCTGATAAACCATAGTCTTCTTGCGAGTCTCCTCATATCTGAGCTCGGCAAGAGTTTGGCCAACAGTAGGAAGAGGATGGCGATGAAGAAGAAAAACTCGTATATGCTCACAATTAGGAGGAAGGGGGTCATGAGAAAGTGGCAAAGACGAGATCAATCTCGGTAGGCATGAAAAGCAGTTGCATCAGTGGGACAGGTCCAGGTAGGCTCGAACTGGGCTAAATGATATCATAAATTTGATATTTTATTGTAAAAATCTGTAAGAGTCTGACTCGATACCAAACAGAGGTGATAAAGCTCAAGGCTCAACTAATACTCATTAGCTCCATCAACTGAAGAGTACCGCTCGGCCAAATAATTCCATACTTCTTTGGTAGTCTCGAATGGGATAAATAGTGAATGGATGGATGAAACTGATGTGTTGGAGGACCAGGTGATAATCTTGGAGTTGACACTATCCCAGTCTTGAAGTTGGGATTGATATTGGGCATGTAGATCATCATCATCGGTCTCGAAAAAGTAGGGTGGTTGTGTATTGCCTGTGATGTATTTCCAAAGTTTCCTAGCTCAAAGGAACCGCTGCATGGCTGAGGACTAGAGGCGATAGTTGGATTCGTCGAGGATGATGAAAATAGGCTGAGAGACTTCCGATTGAGCCATTTTTTGACTAAACTGTAATTTTCAAAAGTTTAGGGACTAGCAATGTAATTTACCATGGCAGCACACTGTCGTGGCAGTGACATGGCAGCAATGTTGACGTGGTAGTGATGTGGCACTAATGTGGTAGTGATATGGCGTGGGCTCAACAATGTGTGGCGCTGACTGGATAGGCTGTGGCGCGTGTGAACTCACGCGTTTTCTTCCTTTGCTGGCGGGGGGGTGCGTGGATCTTACGCGCTGAAACTATTATGGCGCGTGAAGGCGCGTTAGGGGTTGGTCTTTGACTATTTTTGGTGTTTTGGCCTCATCTCGTCGATACAGACACAATGATGCTTTAAAAATATAATTTGGGACAAAATTTGATGAGACCCGAGACTGTGTTTGGTTGGAATTGATAGAGGCTGTGTTTGGGGGTGATCAGCGGGGTTGGTCTTCATCGATGAGTGCCGGAACGTTGCCGGTGGTTAGTAGAAGGAAGAGTTAGGCTACTGGACGTGGCTCTGATTTTATGTTAGAAATTGAGAGCGAGAGAGAGAAGGAATTTCTGTATTGTATTCCATGAATGAATCATATATACAAGTCCTCTTTATATAGACGAATATTAGAAATGTATTATTTACATAAAGGAAATAGAAATAATATAAATGGGGTAACGTATCAATCAGAATATATTCTGATACATAATATATTCTGAGTATCAATTAGGGAGATATTCAAAATATATTCTGAGAATATGGTAAATATAATCTAACAATGATTAACCTTACTCAATGAGATCTATCAAACAAGATTCATATTGTATATGAAATTATGAAATCATTAAAAAATAATTATTTCTTTAAGTTTTTAAATTTTTTTATTCATATTTCAAACTGTAAAATTTATAAATTTAACATTAATCTCGAATAAATTTTATACTTTCTGAAAATTTACTTGTTAAGATCAACAAAACATTTTTTTTATGAATTCCAATATTAAGAAGTTATAGGAAAAATGAAATGGTATTGATTTCTTAGGTCCTATTTGGGTATTTTATTTTTATTTTTTAAGCTATTTTAATTTTTGAGTTTTTTCGTCTTTAGTTAACTTTTTCATCATTCGATTAAAATCGTATATTTTTTCGATTCCTCTTGATGAGAGGAGTTCAAAAATATAAATATTTTATCATTTTTAGAAAAAAGTATACTAAAACAAAAAAATATTTCTAAAATGGATGAAATTTTTTAAAGTTTAGGACTTCTTTCATCATGAGAAACTAAAAAAATATAAAATTTTTATTAATTGGCAAAAAAAGTTTACTACAGACACTCGAAAACCAAATCAACTAAAGAAATTCAAAAACATTTTCCCCCAAATAGAGCCTTAATTTTAAGATAAAAATTAATTAGTTTTTAGATGTTATATTTTAAACTTATTTGTCGATATCTATTAAAACTTTAACATTTTATTAACCATGTGAAATTTCAGCGGTAGCATTGATAGTGGGTTATTAAGATTCTCAATGAGAGCGGCATAAGTTCAGACGATGGGT
>BRYE01000006.1:8808897-8818897 GCA_030159115.1 Actinidia arguta var. hypoleuca | reverse complement strand
TTTGTGTGACATAGTATTTTTTCAATTCTAAGCATAGACGGCCCAAAACAGGTTTTGAAGTCGAGTTACAAAAGTCGGAGTTTCCCGTTTTTCCCCAGTTCTACCGGTTCAACTATTTTATTTAAGCTACTGATCATGCTGTACCGGTTCAACTTTGATTTTGTACCGGTTCAACTATTTTATTTAAGCTACTTATCATACCGAACCGGTTTAACTTTTTATTCTGAACCGGTTCAACTATTGTATTTTGAGACAGTTCAACTTATTTTTCTAAACCGGTTGAGGCTTAATAGAACTCATTTTTTAAAAGTTTTGAACACTTAGACCTACACACTTAGCCTAGTTCCTCTGACATTTAACATAATTAAGATTTAGACAATTGAGTAAAGTCTTAATACTAAATATGTCGATAAATGAAACATATAGGAATCAATTCGACTGGTCTAAGGAACACGACGATCGTGTGTAGCGCGACCCAAACGCAAACAAGTAAGTAACCTTAATCTCTAAAGTAGAGTACATTACTCTTTTATGCTATGATATATCTATGAAATTATGTTATATTATGCAAATCAAATACATGGCTTAGATGAGAATCTTTTGAAAAGATTTTGTATGTATATGTCTATGTACCGTCATGTTTCTACTTTTCGGGAAGGTACTCGGCCGGCATGCCCCGACTCAAGGGGGTGTGGAAATGACGTTATCAAATCCGAGTAAAGGATGGGAGGTCATAGTGCATAATGTATGTTTCAAAAATTATGTTGACTATACAAGATGGTCATTTACGAAATATGATACCCAACTAAGAACGGGCACATGTACAAGCATGAATGTTGAACAAGTTATTTCAAAAGAGCAAATATTTTCTATTATGCTATGTTATGTTATGTTATGTTATACGCATCTACCATGGTATTTTCATATTTTTGGTATGTATATCAAAATCTATGTTAGAGATTATGGTTATACGCTAAGCGATCATGCTTAGGAACATTGTTTCTAACAATGTTTCAGAAAACAAAGACAAGCAAGTGGAGTAGAGTGAAAGAATCACGCGTTTTGAAATCAATTTTGAATGATGTAAAATTCAAAATAGTTTACGTCATGCTATGTAACAAAAACAACAAACTCACGTAGTTTAGCCCGGACTAGAATGTCCGATGCCTTTTGAATATGCAATGTGTGTACTTATGTATGAATGTAAGACATGTACAGTCTCTCTACCGTCATGGACACGTGTTTCGAATGAATGCATTTAATATTGAATTTCTATTGGCTCCAAAACAAATATACATGTTTTCGCTTCCGTACATGAAAAGTTTTAAAGAAAATTAAATTTTAAAGGAAAAAGTACCACGATTACGGTGTGATGCGACCCGGCGACGCGTGGAGCCCCGCGGGCGTCAGGCGGGTCGTTACAAATATAACCACACATTTCTCGGCCCCAATAGCAAAACCATCAATGTCCACGTATATATTTGAACTGGAAGAAGATATTCTTCCTCTTCCTCTACCTCTAGGGGTATTATCTCTACCACCTCGATGTCAGGAAGAAGATGCCATCTGCACAATATAAAGAAAAATAATATGCTTTAGGATTGTTTAATATACAATCTTTCAACCTGAGCTATAAGGTTGTTAATTTGTTGAGTTAATTTATAAATATGATCTATTTTGGAATATCCTTCATCCATTATATCTGTAATATAGAATAAATGGATTTCATGTCTAATATCTTTAATCTGTTTTAATTTTTTTATTGATAATTCTTCTATCTCTGTCACTTATCATCAAGTAGATAGAAATATAGCAAATATGCTTTAAAAGGTTTTAATATACAATTTTCTGGCTTTAAGCTTCAAATCTGTTATCAAACTATTATTGATAATGATTTCAGTTTGATAACTGAAATAATAATTAGATATATTTCTATGAGAGAGAAGATATATCTATCTCTACTCTATGATCTCAATTTCTCGAAGAATATTATTCAACTTTCTGATATTATTATTGTTGATCATAAGAACCTTGTAAAAATTTCCTGCTAAGAAAATCATAGAGAGAATTAGATTCTCCTTTAATATAATCTATTTCAAAATCAAAAGAAGATAATTCGTCTTGTCATCTGGAAAATATTTGTTTAGAGGCAAGATTTTTAATATCTTTTTTTAAAATCTATTTAACAACTGAATAATTAACTCTCAATATGAAAGTTTGATTTAATAAATAATTTAGAAATTTAAAAATGCATTTAACAACATATAACATTTCTTTCTTTATAGTAGAATAATTTATTTGAGCGGATTTCCATATTTCTAAAGTAAAGAGTATAATCTCTTCCTTTTTAGATTCAGGATTGATTTGTTTTAAAATTCCTCCATGACCAATATTGAAAACATCAGTTTTAACAACATTCTTCCAATTGATTTTAGCAAGAGATAAGAAAGGTAACTGTTTTCCTTTCAATTTAATTTTTTGAACAGCTTTGCTATGCTCTTTTGTCCATGGAGATGGGTCTTTTTTCAATCTAGAATATAAGATTGATGCATCTTGTGCAAGATTAGGATAATAATTAAAAATATAATTTAAACTTTTTAAAAATCTTTGAAGTTGAATTTTATCCCTTATTTCATTTAAAAATTTAGAATCAAATTCAATACTTCTATCAATAAAAATATTTTTTTCTTGATTGATATTATGTCCCAAAAATCTCACAATTGTTTGAAATAATTTTATTTTTGAGGCTGATAATACTAAACCATTTCTTTTAATCATATTTTTTAATATTCTTAAATGTTTAAAATGTTGATCAATATTATTTGAAAATATCAACACATAATCAATATATACAATTGAAAAATCAGAATATGAATAGAAAATATCATTCATAATATTCAAAATTCAAATGGAGTATTTTTTAAATCAAAAGGCATAACGTTCTATTCATAATGCCCAAATGGTACAACAAAAGCAGTTTTATATCTATCTGCTTCGTTTATTTGAATCTTCCAATATCCGAATTTTAAATCAAATTTATAAAATATAAAAGCAGAATTTAATCGGTCTAAAAGATCTTTTTGTTAAGAATCGAATATCAATTCTATTTTAAAACTGAATTAAAAGGCTTATAGTTAATAACCTATAAGCCTTTTTGTTTACATAAAAAGCTATACAACTCTAAGGATAAGTACTTTTTTCTTATAAGTTGTTTATACAATAATATTTTGATTTTTTTTGATAAATATCTAAATAATCTTTTTTCATTTGCTCAGATCTTGCCTTGGTTGGAATTAACCTGTCATCAAAATCAGTTTCATATGGAAGAAAAACAATATGTTTCTTTCTATTCCAAAAAATATTTGGAATGTCACTACAAACTTCATTATAAAATTGATGTAATAAAATATTAATTTTATTTTTTATAAAAATATTCTGTAATTATTTTTCAAACTTTATTTGTTGTTCTTTCAAAATTATTTAATCTTTAAGCTTATGATTAGGCTGAGTAATAAATCTAAAAATAATATGTTGATTCTGAACAATAGAATGTATTCCAGAAAAATCAACTTTTTCAATGGGTATAATCATAGATAAAAATGGAGTACCTAAGATTAGCCCTTGTGATGATAAATTCTTTACTAATAAGAAAGTAGTGGGTATGCATATGCCATTATTACATATTTGAACATTATTCAATTTATATTTTATTTTTATATTTTCACCACTAGAATTAGATAAAGTCTGGGTAGTTTTCTCAAAATATTGAGTGGGTATTAAACCTTCTTGAATGCAGTTCATATCTGCACCACTATCTATTAATGCAATAGCATTTTCAATAGTAAATTCAGTATGAATTACTAAATCAACTCTCACATACCATTTCTGATATGGAACTTGATTTATCGTTAATAAATGAGGAAAATTTTCTTTTTCTTCCTTTAAAGAATCTTGAACATCTATGTCCTCATCTTTATTATCTTTTATTAATTGAGATAATCTAGTTATTTGATAATTTAAATTTATCACTTTTCTATCCTGACTAGCCTGAGTATCTTTAAGTTTTTTGATCTCTAATTTAAGATCATTTACTTTCATTTTTATATCTTTAAGATTTACTGGTTTAGAAGACTCATTGACTTCCATTCTTTTAAAAGCTTTTGTCAAGAAATATCCTTAATTTTCAATAATACCATTATTATCTATATTAATTGTAGAATTAATATTTCTACTAGTTTCTCCCTGTATACGTAATTCTATTATTCTTTTCTTTAATTTCTTATCAGAAATTTGTTCTATCATTTCTAAAATATTTTTTTGATCTTCTGATAATACATTAATACTAAGATTATTAACCTTTTCAAAAGCTTTTAAAGGATTATTAGAAGTAGAACATAAACAATTATTATTTATGATATCTTCATAATTATTTTTATCATTAGAAGAATTATAATCTTCTAATTCATTTAATTCATCTGCAGAAGATATTTTTGGTTCTGACTCAGATTCAGAAGAACTACTATTAATAAGTTATTTTAATAATTTAGATTTCAAATCTTCTTCTATATCCAGGTTATTAATTTTTTGTTTCATTTTACATTTTGATGAATAATGACCTAGACTACCACATTTATAACATGTAATGTCTTTTTTACTTTTACCCTTTCTTTGTTGGGTTTCTTATAAGAAGATTTTTTATAATATTCCTAAGAAGGAATATAAAAATAAAACTTCTAAAATTTTTCAAAGATCAAATTAACCAGCCCTTTAATAAGGAGGATTCATCAATGGAATCCATTGTAGATGGAGATGAAAGCATAATTGCTGGAGAAGGTCAAGAACATGAAAAAGAAGAGGATATTAACTCTAAAGATATGGACATTCAAGAGAGACAACTAGCTAATTTTTGGGCATCTCGCAACGAAGATAAACGACATCGTCCTAAGGATAGACCCTAAGGAATATCTTCCTCCACTATGATCATAGCAGCATATCTTTGGCCTTTTATAATAATTAAAGCTATTTATTTTTGTATTTTATCAAAAAGAGAATAGTTTAAAGCTTTTCTTTTGGAAAAAGTAGATAGTATGTTGTTAGCTATGTTTATGTAAGAGTATATTCTTTCCTCTCTATATAAAGGGAATGCCTTATCCTTGTTAAGGCAGACTAAGTTTGGAGACTATGTTTTAGAATCTCTCTCTTTATCTCAACCTTGTAATATTTCTCTTTCTACAATAAAAGTTTGTTTTGAATTTTATACAAGTCTTCCTCTCTATTGGTTTGTTTTAAATTTTATATAAGTCTTCTGCCCTATTTAGTTAGTATGATCAATTAAAAAAAAAAAAAACTAAACTCAGATAAAAATCTGATATGCTAACAGATTGATAATATAAAATATGGCCACTACATCTCAGGATAATGAAGATCATATTAAAAATATGGATTTAATTGAATATAATGATATTCAAAAATAATTAAACAAGTGGACTATCCCTACTGTTTCACATACTACCATACTTATCTGTCAACGATTCACAGGACTTCATTGACCATTATCGCCTATAGACCTCCTGACATTCACGGCATAGGTCCAACCAAACATGACTTTAATAAGAACCATCCATAGTTGATATGTAAGAAAACTTATCCATAAATAATTAGATAATTAATACTAACACTAAGTACATCATTACAAGGGATTAACTATGTATGATTCATACATATAAACAAATAATAAAACTTAATAACCATAAAAACTCAAAAACATACTTGATAGAGGCTAATAGATATGATTAGCCGCCAATCATATGGAGATCCAACTTTGGCTCTGATACCAAATATAGGAAAGATATGTTCAGTTTCATTAGAAGTATGGATGTTAAAATCATGGAACAACCCTTGAATATAAGTCAAGATAATGAGACTATGTTTTTTAAATCCTCATGATATTATTAGACATAAAGGAAAATATAAATATTTGCATTTAGGTTTAGTGCAACTAGCATTTAAACCTCCAATATTTAGGTACTAATGCTTGTATTCAGGCAATATTAAATGATCCTATATGTTTAGATTGGCAACAATCCATAATAGAAGCTGTAGTAATCAGTTTATGTCTAGGACCAATATATTTTAATGTTTATCCAAATTTAACTCTGTTCTTAACTGATAGGAATATAGGATAGGCATGTAATTTAAAAATATTAACTAAAAGATATAATTTCTTTCCAGGATCTAAAACAATTGCTATAATATATCGTATATATTATAAGGTTAAGAATACCTTAGCACCTAATATTAAACATATTAGTAATCCATCAGGATTTACGACTCTAATAGAGTCTAATAAGCTTGATAAAGAATCTGCAAAAGGACAAAGATTAATATCTTGGGCAGAAATTGATTTTCTTGAAAGATGGTTGTTAGAGTTGTTCCTCCAACTCCTATTATAAATAAGACTATTGAACAAATTGTTAAGACTCAAGAAGGAGATATTTATCTCAATTTCAAAAGAAATAGAACATTACCTTATAAGGTATCTTTACTACTTTCGAGTGCTAGACCATCTGTGGCTAGATCTTCTACTGCATCAGTAGAATCTAGTGAACCTAGAGAAGAATAAAAAAATAATCAACCTATAAATATATCAGTTGAAGGTGTTAGGATATCTCCTAATCAGATTCCACATGGAATTTACCAAGAGCATAATATGAATACGAGAACTTCTCCTACTGCTAGTGAAGTAAATTTTAGTTTATAATGACTGACGATTTATTTCACAAAGATGGTAAATAACATCATATATTAAGTGAATATATGAAAGAAAAACTTTTGGAACCTAAGTATTCAGGTTTTATAAGTTGGTATAGAAAAACCTATTATAAGGAACAAATTGAATATTTCAAAAATCAATATTATTCTGATTTATAGGAAATTCAAAGAATGTCACATTTTCCTGAGTGGTTTATAATCAATTTTTATGTACATGAGGAATTTTCTTATATTAAAGAGAATGAATATGATAAAATTATTATGGTTTTAGAAGATTTTAATCAAAATTGAAAAACGACTGATAATAGAACTATTCAGTCAATACATTCTCCAACAACCTCCTTAACTATGGAATATGGTTCTAATAGTCAAGGAGAACCTTATACTTTTGAAGCTAATACTTTTGTTATTCCTATGGGAGATAAAGAAAGTAGTAAAATTATAAAATAAAATAATTTTACAAATCTAAATTTACAGACAATAAGTTAACAATTGTCTAGAGCTGAAAATAAAGTTCAAGATATCATCAAATTAGATGATAAGAAATAAGAAAATGTATCTTCTAAAATTAAAATAGATTATAGAAAACTCAATTTGTGCACTCGTAAAGACCATTTTTCACTTTCTTTTAATGATCAAATTCTCGAAAGAGTGGTAGGCCACACATTTTATTGTTTCTTGGATGGTTATTCAGGATACAATCAAATTAAAATAACGCTAGAAGATTAGAGAAAACCACTTTTACATGTCCTTTTTGGCATATTTGCTTATTGAAGAATGCCATTTGGATTGTGCAATTCACCTGGTACATTCCAGAGATACATGATGGGAATTTTTAGTGATTTAGTATAAAAAGTGATAGAAGTCTTTATGGACGATTTTTCAATGTTTGGGGACTCTTTTGAGTCATGTCTCTACCACTTAGAATTAGTTTTACAAAGATACAAAGAACAAGGTCTGGTGTTAAACTGGGAAAATGTCAATTCATGGTGGGGATGTTTTCAGGCCATATTGTGTCCTCAAAAGGAATTGAGGTTGATAAATCAAAAATTAAAATAATTGCAAATTGCCTACCCCTAAATGTGTTAAGGACATTAGATCATTTCTTGGGTATGCTGATTTTTACTGGTGATTTATCAAGAATTTTAGTCTAATTGCTCGTCCTTTGCGTAGCCTGCTTGCCAAGGATGCTCTATTTTTGTGGTCTAAAGATTGTGAAAATTCTTTTGACATATTAAAGTCTAAATTGACTTCACCACCTATTATGCAACCCCTAAATTGGAGTATTCCATTCGAACTGATGTGTGATGCTAGTGATTATGCTACAGAAGAAGTATTGAGACAAAAGAAGGATAAAAAGCTTTGTGTCATTTCTTATGCAAGCCGTACTCTCAATGATGCGCAAATGAACTACACAACAACCGAGAAAGAACTATTGGCTATAGTTTTTGCGCTAGACAAGTTTAGGTCTTATCTGATAGGATCTCCTATAGTAGTGTTTACCAATCACTCAAGCTTAAAATACATGACGACTAAGCAAGATGCGAAGCCACGTTTGATTAGTTGGATTCTCTTACTTCAAAAATTTGACTTAACCATTAAGGATAAGAAAGGAGTAGATAATGTAGTGGCCGACCATTTGTTTTGTTTGATGGTAAATGATCAAATAGACCATGTCCCAATTTTTGATACATTCCCAGATAAGCAACTCCCAGCTCTCACGACTCGCCCGTGGTATGCAGATATAACCAATTATCTCGCCAGAGAACAAATACCAAGTCATCGAACTCCCCAAGAAAAGAGAAAAATTTTGGTAGAAGTTAAAAGGTTTGTATTTGATAATCCATACCTATTCAAATATTGTCCAGACCAAATTATAAGATGGTGTGCTTCAGATATAGAAATTCTAAATATCCTCTCTTTTTGTCAAACAAAGACATGTGGAGGTCACTTTTCTGCCAAGAAAACGGCATCAAAAATTTTACAGTGTGGTTTTTATTGGCCAATTTTGTTTAAAAACTCCTTTAATTATTGAAAAATTTGTGATAAGTGCCAATAGTTGGGTAGTATGACCAGCAGAAACATGATGCCTATGTCCCCCATAATTGTCATAGAGATTTTTGATTGTTAGGGAATTAACTTTATGGGTCCATTTTCAAATTCATTTGGTCATTTATATATACTTTTGGCTGACGATTATGTATCCAGGTGGGTTGACGCAATCCCCAATCAAAAAGATCCACTTCAACTTGAAAGTGTGCCAAAAGTGACAGACAATATTGATTCGCTTTCAACTAGTCTGGTGGAAAGAATTGATTTGGTCGGTGTTGACAACTTTCTTTGCGTTTTACCTCCATACTTAAATGATCTCGTCAACAATTTGAAGACACATTATTTGGATTTCATACTTGGAAAAGTTTAAATTTCAGAAACAAGAGAGTTTGTTGATTTACTCCAAGTAATTGATTCGTTGGCATGGACGAGTTCAGTATATTTTGTTTACAACTGATTATTGTCCTGCATCAAATTCAATATTTGTTTACAACTGATTATTATCAAGTTTGGTATATCATAATTGGGTCCTTCAAGTTTTTAAGTTTCGATGCAATATCCCAAAGAAGCTCCTACCTTTGATGGTCGCTCTGATCCAAAAGCCTTTATCGATTGGGTTAATGAGATGGACCACTTCTTTGATTGACACAAGTCGTCTAATGATAGGAAAGTCCGATTTGCTAAATTGAAATTAATTAGCCGAGCCAAGTTCTTTTGGCAGAGCATTGAGGCTCGACGAGAACAAAATCCCATCACTAATTGAATTGAGATGATAGAAGTCTTAAGTAATAAATATATTCCTCATTCCTATAAAGGAGATAGGCTAGAAGCAATGGAGTGAAAGCAAAAACTAGAGGAGAGAAGGAATCAGTTTATTGAAGTTCTTGAGCAAATTGGTAATATCTCAAATGAGTTATATAATGATTCTGATGACACTTCATCCAGCATAGTTGTGGATAAAATTGATTTGTCTTCGAGAAAGCTTGAAGAGTTGCACAGCGAGCTTCGAGACCTCCAACAAGACAAGGATGATCGCCAGAAATATGTTTTAGACCTATTGAAAACAGTAAATTACTATGCAAGGTTCTTGGTATCAATTTCAAAAAAACGATAACTATGATCCTCGTAAATCTTTGTGTTAATGCATGTGCGTAATCTGTGATTGTGTGTGACTTGT
>BRYE01000006.1:8798897-8803897 GCA_030159115.1 Actinidia arguta var. hypoleuca | reverse complement strand
TTCGTAGAAAAAATTAGGCAAAGGCAACCTAGAGTTAATGTACAAAGCTTATCTCTCCCTTGGTTACCAGTACTACAATATTTGCATTTTTTTGGAGATTAATAACTCATTCGCAAACTATGTACATATTTCAGTATCATTGATTGATGTAAACACTAATCTAAATCTGTTGAGGAATGGTTCAATAGCTGATTCTTAAGTTAGACTTCCATCGTTTTTTGTTCCTAGCTAGTTCAGTGTGTGAAGTATTTTTATTTTTGTATTTTTTATTTTTGGACAAAATCCATTTGACCCGCTATAATTTGTCCTAGGGGCACTTCACCCAGAGCTTCTGCAATAGACACTTGCCTCCTTGGTTCCTTGTGGTAGGACTGAGGTTCCAATCTTTGAAGCACTCCGTTGACAAAGTATGAAAGGTTTGTATTACTTCCCCTTCAAGACCTATGCACATGTATCAACCTAAAAATCCACAAAAAGACTCTATAAAACCTAAAAATTTCCTTGTAATCCCATCATTCAGGGAGCCCAAGCATGCTTCACCTTCACAATTAACAATTTTCGTCCTTCAAAGGAGCACCTTTGTACTTCCAAAAACAGCGGATGAGCATAAAAGAACAACCTGTCAATATCCCCTGCATGCTGACTTAGGGATAACCACTGCCTCACTAAACTAGGCCAAAAGGGTACTTGACAAATCTCTAGGGTGAATTAACTACCCTCCCATGCACATGCCAAGGTAATTAGGAATAAAATAACTCTCACCATCATCAAAATATATTCAAGCACACCACCTAGGCTACCTAGCAAGAAAATTCTGTTCAATTGCCTTGCAACTTGCCTATCTAAAGGCTACCACTAAAATAGAACAAGCATTTCACACTAAGAAGCACAATTATCATGTACAGTTCAAAGCCCTGCAATGTCCTCTGAAAGCAAAGGGATTACATGATCGTAAACAAGGAGTCTTTAACCAAAGTTTTTCTTAAATGACATGGTGTCCAGCGCTAGTTAACCTTTGAATGCTTATAACTAGAATCTGACCGTGCATTTACTTCCCAGTATATAAGAATATTTACAGAATTCTTTCAAATACCCACAATATATAAGAATATTATTTTTCACCGATATATCCTACCTTTAGAGATTTTGATGTCTTAGTGCACCCGTACGGGTACCCATACGTTCACATTTCCCGTATGTGCACTTTATAGCCACGTCACCACTAAGCTGCAAAAGCTTTAGCAAGTTCTTCTCATTTCTACGATAATACATCCTCCAGTACTGGTTCTTCCTTGGGAAATTAAGATTAATACATCTCCAATACTGGTTCTTCTTCCTTGGGAAATTAAGATTAGAACATACATAAACTACGGTTCTTTTGTAAAAAAATTTTCTTTTTCTTTTTTTGATAAAATTTCTAATTTCTGTCTAAGCATCTCTTACAATCATCTACTTTACAACTCCATTGATGCACCAGGTCATTGTTACTTTTCGAAAAAAAATAATAAAATTAGTGTTGAAATCGTACCACCGCAATATTAGTGTTAAATCGTATCAATATAGCAAATGCAACGCACATAGACATCACAATTGTGAGCAATCGACAAAGTCTACAACAATCTAATCATAGAAACAAATTGATTGTGCTAAGAAATCAAATGCACAGTCACGGACCCACGGTATACATAAATCATGAATAGATGTGTGCAGAGAGAGAGAGAGAGAGAGAGAGAGAGAAAGTGATACATGAGGTGCTGCAAGTGTTTGAGAGAATCCAAATCAAAGGAATTGATTAGGGTTTTGAATTCACGGGACACTTCTTCGGAAGCCGCTTGGATCGATTCTTTCTCCGATTGTTCCATCTCCCATGGTCTCTGTCCCTGTGTAACTGTGTGCGTGCGTGTGACCGTGTGAACTGCGAAGAAGAGAGAGAGAGAGAGAAGTGAATAGGCCATAATGTGTGGGCCAAACTCCATGTTTTCGGTTGGGGAGAGAAGACCGACGTGAAAATATTGTCCAGTTTGTGATCTAAAAAATAGCAGGTATTTTCGAAATTTCTTAGGAAAAATGCAAGCCGGTCCTATTTTTAAAACTCAAAATTAAATAACTCACCAAATAAGTTTTTAACTTATTAAATTCCCATCCAAAAATAATCTTCAATTCCTGTAGCACATGCAGGGACCGAGCGGTCATCACACATCCCACTCATTCCACTTGATCAAATGAAAAAAAATTCATCAAGTGGTAAGTTTAGATAATAATATTATACTAATAGTTAGAGAAAAAATAAGTTTATGACGTACAAATATTTAAAATAAGATCAGATTGAAATTAACAGTACTCACAACTATCGCCAACCACTATTATTCACCACTTTTCAACATCGTCAACCACTCCCACCCACCACTCACTAATGCTGCAAAACACCACCATCCCCCCCCCCCCCCCCAAGAAGCACCACAAACACTGCTTACACAATCACTAATTGCCTCTACCTCTTACACGCCTACCATTGTCATTGAGAATTTTTACAGTATGTGACGATGTAAAATTATAATGTAGGACTGTAAATTTTCAAGTCCGCAACAACCACCACTCATCATTGTCGATTGTCACCAATACAAGCACCACCAACCATTGATCGACACTGTAGGCACTGATAATTTTTATAGTGTAAAATTTCATGATGCACGATTATGAATTTTTACAATCCATAACGACCACTACCAATCTCTACAAACACCGCTAAACATTTCAAAAACACCACTCACAGTCTCCACAAATCACCACTAGCAATGACCACTAATCCACCACAGCCACCCAACACTCCTACTAATCACTTATCGCTGCCTCCATCATTACCATTGAAATTTTTTATAAAAGATTTTATAGTCTCGCACACTTTAATTTTTATAAGTCCAGATTATAAAAATTCTCAGTAAAAATAGTGGTGACGAACTCTAAAAGTTTCATAATAGTAAACACAATATAAGAAAAAATCTATAAAATTAAATATTAACTTTAGCCATACATAAAAAAATGTTGTCATTAACTAAAATAGAACAAAAATTGTTAAAGATTTTATTTTATGATTTTATTACCTACTCCAACAAAAGTGAACTTTTTTAAAAATCATTGACATTTGATTTTATTGAAACTTTTTTTTTATTTTGCATAATTTTATATTTATCATATATTTTATTTGATAGAACTAGACAAATATGTTTAAAAATATTTAATAGAAAAATAATATATATTTTATCTTTAAATATAAACATTGTGAACTCTAAAACTATAAAAAAAAAAAAAAAATTATTGTCATTTGATTTTAGTAGAACTTCATTTTATTAGAATTTTAATCAAAGAAATACTTAATTTAGTTTCGTTGAGATCAATGAGTATGTTTAAATATAAAATTTATTAGAGTTTAATATGGAAAGTAAAATTAAATAATTTTTAAATTTAAAATATAAAAAAAATAAGAGATAGAGAAACTTAGCAAAAAATCTCTTTCTATAATTGCATATTCAATTTGATTTTGTTTGATAGATCTCATTAAGAAGATACAAAAATATAAATTTTATTTAAAAAAGATTGGTCACAATAAAATTTATTATATTTTAAAATTTGTAACATAAGAATAGATTAAAAAAAGCCACATTGACACTCTCACGACTTTTGCACGAGCTTTTAAGATATTTTAATCTTTTAAAAATATGTACAAATTAATTAAATACAAGAATTTTGGTCCGAAATTACTTTTTTTTATTTCAGACTTAATATTGCTTCTTTTTTTTTTGTAAATATCAATAAATAGATTCGGAAAATCTAAAGCTTTATCAAAAAGATACTTTGCACATTAGAAGGTATGATATTTTAAAGTTTAAAATAATAAAAAAAAAAAATTGGATCAATGAGTAATACAAAAAATAATACTCTATGAAATATAGTTTTTTCATGTATTTACAATAATTTTTGTATCATCAACTGTTTTAATATTCTCTAAACAAAAGTCACGATTTTTGGCGCACTCTCTCGTTATGCATTGTTGTACTCTTTTCGTGGTTTTATTTGAGCACTCCTCAAGGGGTGCTTTTATCAATTCTCCTACCAATCTATTTAAGTCAAAACATTTGTATATGTGGCATGGTAAAAGGGTAAAGCTAACTTCCAAACTGACTGGGTTAGGTAATGGTTCCATGTACAAGACTTAGCTGTAGATAAGTTCTGGTAATGAGATCTAACCAAAATTTATCCAAATTGTGTTTTTTTCTTTTTTAGGGTAATTATTTGATTTTCATATATTTTATTCGATTTTCATTTTCATTTTCATTTTCATTTTCGTTTTCATTTTACTTTTTATGTAATAGAATCTAATTTTCCTAATGATAGTATTGCCCCACACTAGTTGGCTTGCACGGAATTATAACAAATTTGTCTTCTCAATCTAAATGAACATACATGCGAATTGCACCTCAAAGCCACACACAATCTACTCTCATGGACTAGATGCAACGTGCTGGTGCAAAACACCTTTAGCTAAGCGAGAGCATGTTCAAAGCCAATTACGAGCCAAGCTATTAAAATAATAACTCTAAAATCAAACCCTCTTTCCTCCACCTATCTTTCCAATGTGGGAGAAACATGGAAGATTTCAAAAACACTCAAATAAAAAGGCCATTTTCTTCTTAAAAGCCTAAATAGTTTTTTTAATCATAAAGTTGTAAATAACAAATGGAACACATACTTTTAACCCATGGTCATTTAATTTTCAATAGTAGTTGGCCAAATTTATTTGTTTTTTTAACAATCGATAGAAGGGGATAAAGAAAGGGGATGTTGCACTTCGCAACAGTTAATCAATGTATTATTTTTTTATAAATAAATATTTGAAACTATGAAGAAATTACAAAAGTTATGAAGTGAATTTCCATAGAATTTCCACAAATTCTTAAGAAAAAATGCTAAACAATTTCTTTAAATTTCCTAAATATCTCAAA
>BRYE01000006.1:8753897-8778897 GCA_030159115.1 Actinidia arguta var. hypoleuca | reverse complement strand
GAGTCTTTCCTGTCCCATAACTACGCACGGATGATGTATCAGAAGTTCCAGAATTTGAGGCAGGGTATGAGAATGGTGGATGAGTATACCACCGAGTTTTATTAGTTGATGGCGCGTAATGATTTGCGCGAAACTAACGACCAGTTGGTTTCGAAATATATCAAGGGATTGCAGATCCAATATCAAGACACCTTGAACATGTTTGATTTGTACTCCGTTTTAGATGCTTATAAAAAACTGCTATAGTTTGAGAGGCAGGCAATGCGACGTCCTAGTGTCCTGCCCTTGACTGGAGTAAGTAGTCGAGGTGTGGGTCAACAAGAGACTGTATGTGGTGGGGCGCAACTGGTGATGTGGCTGGCAAACCCCCAACTACAAATTCGATTAAACCCGTGACTAGGAGTGTAGGTCGTTGTTTTCAATGTGGTGAACCAGGTCATAGATTTGCGAAGTGCAAAAAGCCTGCCGTGCAGAAGGGGTTATTCATTGACAACGAAGGATGGTTAGGTTAAAGCAAGTGGTCAAGAATCTGGCAGATAGTGTGGTCGCCATGTAGATCCATATGCAACAGCAACAACAACAACGACAATATTAGAATCCGCGTGTTATGGAAGAGGGAGAAATAGATGACGTCGAAAGTGAGGAGGAAGAGAACCCCTTTGCGGAAGGGAAACCAGAACGGCATTTTAAGAAGCAACCACAATACCCACGCAGGGTAGGAGGCCGAGAGGCTGAGGCTTTTTTGAATCGGTGGGACACAGGCCTAAAGATTGACATACCGGAGTTTCATGGAGGACTGAAAGCAGAACACTTTCTCGATTGGTTATATGTTGTTGAAGAGGTTTTGGAATTCAAAGAGGTCCCAGAGAACAAACGGGTTTCCCTTATTGTGACTCATATTCGTGGAAGGGTTGCGGCGTGATGGCAGCAATTGAAGGTTAATCGTGCAAGGTTGGGAAAGTGGAAGATCGAATCTTGGGATAGGCTGAAGAAGCATCTCCGTGAGGTGTTCCTGCCCCATAACTACGCACGGATGATGTATAAGAAGTTCTAGAATTTGAGGTAGGGTACGAGAATGGTGGATGAGTATACCATCGACTTTTATCAGCTGGTGGCGCATAATGATTTGCGCGAAACAGACGACCAGTTGGTTTCAAAATATATCGGGGGATTGCAGATCCAATATCAAGACACCCTAAACATGTTTGATTTGTACTCCATTTCAGATGCTTATCAAAAAGTGTTACAGCTTGAGAGGCAGGCAAAACGGCGCCCTAATGTCCTGCCCTGGACTTGAGTAGGTAGTCGGGGTGTAGGTCAACAAGAGACTGTACGTGGTGGGGGCGCAACTGCGAGCGTAGCTGGCAAACCACCAACTACAAATTCAGTTTAACCCGTGACTAGCAGTGCAAGTTATATTTTAAATGTGGTGAACCAGGTCATAGATTTGCGGAGTGCAAGAAGCCTGCCGTGCAAAAGGGGTTATTCATTTATAACGAAGGATTATTAGGTTACAACAAGTGGTCGAGAATCTGACTGATAGTGTGGCTGCCATGCAGATCCATTTGCAATAGCAACAAGAACAACGACACTATCAGAATCCGCGTGTTGTAGAAGAGGGAGAAAGATATGACGTCGAAAGCGAGGAGGAAGAGAACCCCTTCAAGGAAGGGCAACCAAAATGGCATTTTGAGAGGGAACCCCGATACCCACGCAGGGTGGGAAGCCAGTAGGCTGAGGGTTTTTCGAATTCGGTGGGAAACAGGCCTAAAGATTGATATACTGGTGTTTCATGAAGGACTGAAAGCAAAAGACTTTCTCGATTGGTTATTTGTTGTTGAAGAGGTTTTGGAATTCAAAGAGGTCCCAGAGAACAAACAGTTTTCCCTTGTCGTGACTCGTATTCGTGGAAGGGCTATGGCGTGGTGGCGGCAATTGAAGGTGAATTGTGTGAGATTGGGAAAGAGGAAATCGAATCTCGCGATAGGCTGAAGAAGCATCTCTGTGAGGCATTCCTGCCCCATAACTACGCACGAATGATGTATCAGAAGTTCCAAAATTTGAGGCAATGTACGAGAATGGTGGATGAGTATACCACCGAGTTTTATCAGTTGATGGCGCATAATGATTTGGGCAAAATTGACGACCAGTTGGTTTTGAAATATATCGTGGTATTGCAGATCCAATATCAAGACACCCTGAACATGTTTGATTTGTACTCCATTTCAGATGCTTATCAAGAAGTGCTAAAGCTTGATAGGCAGGCAAAACGGCGCCCTAGTGTCTTCCCCTGGACTGGAGTAAGTAGTCGGGGTGTGGGTCAACAAGAGACTGTATGTGGTGGGGGCACAACTGGGGGTGTGGCTGGCAAACCACCAACTCCAAATTCAATTAAACCTGTGACTAGTAGTGCAGGTCGTTGTTTTAAGTGTGGTGAACCAGGTCATAGATTTGCGGAGTGCAAGAAGCCTGCCGTACAAAAGGGGTTAGGTTACAACAAGTGGTCGAGAATCTGGTTGATAGTGTGGCCGCCTTGAAGTTCCATATGCAACTGCAACAACAACAATGACAATATCATAATCCGTGCATTGCAGAAGAGGGAGAAAGAGATGACGTCGAAAGTGAGGAGGAAGAGAACCCCTTCGCAGAAGGGCAACCAGAATGACGTTTTGAGAGGCAACCCCAATACCCACGCAGGGTGGGAGGTCGAAAGGCTGAGGCTTTTTTGAATCGGTGAGAAACAAGCCTAAAGATTGAAATAGCAGAGTTTCATGGAGGACTAAAAGCAGAGGCCTTTGTCAATTGGTTATTTGTTGTTAAAGAGGTTTTGGAATTCAAAGAAGTCCTAGAGAACAAACGGTTTTCCCATGTTGCGACTCATTTTCGTGGAAGGGTTGCGGCGTGGTGGCAGCAATTGAAGGTGAATTGTGCGAGGTTTGGAAAAAGGAAGATCGAATCTTGGGATAGGCTGAAAAAGCATCTCTGTGAGGCATTCCTGCCCCATAACTAAGCACGGATGATGTATCAGAAGTTCCAGAATTTGAGGCAGGGTATGAGAATGGTGGATGAGTATACCACCGTGTTTTATCAATTGATGGCGCGTAATGATTTGGGCGAAACTGAAGACCAGTTGGTATCGAAATATATCAACGGATTTCAGATCCAATATCGAGACACCCTGGACATGTTTGATTTGTACTCCGTTTTATATGTTTATCAAAAAGCGCTACAGGTTGGGAGGCATGCAAAGTGGCGACCTAGTGTCCTGTCCTGGACAAGAGTAGGTAGTCGGGGTGTGGGTCAACAAGAGACTGTATGTGGTGGGGGTGCAATTGGGGGTGTGGCTGGCAAACCACCAACTCCAAATTCATTTAAACCCGTGACTAGTAGTGCAGTTCGTTGTTTTAAGTGTGGTGAACCAGGTCATAGATTTGCGGAGTGCAAGAAGCCTACCGTGCAAAATGGGTTATTCATGGACAACGAAGGATGGCTAGGTTACAGCAAGTGGTCGAGAATCCAGTTGATAGTGTTGCCGCCATGCAGATCCATATGCAACAGCAACAATAACAACGACAATATCGGAATTCGCGTGCTACAAAATGGGGAAAAAGAGATGACGTCGAAAGCGAGGAGGAAGAGAACCCCTTCATGGAAGGGCAACCAGAATGGCGTTTTGAGAGGCAACCCCGATACCCACGCAGGGTGGGAGACCGAGAGGCTGAGGTTGAGGCTTTTTCGAATCGGTGGGAAGCAGGCCTAAAGATTGATATACCAGAGTTTCATGGAGGATTGAAAGCAGAGGACTTTGTCAATTGGTTATTTGTTGTTGAAGAGGTTTTGGAATTCAAAGAGGTCCTAGAGAACAAACGGGTTTCCCATGTTGCGACTCATTTTTGTGGAAAGGTTGCGGCGTGGTGGCAGCTATTGAAGGTGAATCGTGCGAGGTTGGGAAAGAGGAAGATCGAATCTTGGGATAAGCTGAAGAAGCATCTCTGTGTGGCGTTCCTGCCCCATAACTACGCAAGGATGATGTATCTGAAGTTCTAGAATTTGAGGCAAGGTACAAGAATGGTGGATGAGTATACCACCGAGTTTTATCAGTTGATGGCGCATAATGATTTTGGCAAAACTGATGACCAGTTGGTTTCGAAATATATCGGGCGATTTCAGATCCGATATATAGATAACCTGAACAAGTTTGATTTGTACTCTGTTTCAGATGCTTATCAAAAAGTGCTACAGCTTGAGAGGCAAGCAAAGCGGCACCCTAGTGTCCTGCCCTGGACTGGAGTAGGTAGTCGGGGTGTGGGTCAACAAGAGATTGTACGTGGTGGGGGCGCAATTGGGGGTGTGGCTGGCGAACTACCAACTGCAAATTCGGTTAATCCTGTGACTAGCAGTGCAGGTCGTTGTTTTAAGTGTGGTGAAACAGGTCATAGATTTGTGGAGTGCAATAAGCCTGCCGTGCAAAATGGGTTATTCATGGACAACGAAGGATGGTTAGGTTACAGCAAGTGGTCGAGAATCCAGTTGATAGTGTCGTCGCCATGTAGATCCATATGCAACAGCAACAACAACAACAACAACGGCAATATAAAAATCCGCGTGTTGTAGAAGTGGGAGAAATAGATGACGTCGAAAGCGAGGAGGAAGAAAACCCCTTCGCGGAAGGGCAACCAGAACGGAATTTTAAGAGGCAACCCTATTACCCACGTAGGGTGGGAGGCCGAGAGGCTGAGGCTTTTTCGAATGGGTGGGTAGCAGGCCTAAAGATTGATATACCAGAGTTTCGTGGAGGACTGAAAGCAGAGGACTTTGTCAATTGGTTATTTGTTGTTGAAGAGGTTTTGGAATTCAAAGAGGTTCCAGAGAACAAACGGATTTCCCATGTTGCGACTTGTTTTCGTGGAAGGGTTACGGCGTGGTGGCTGCTATTGAAGGTGAATCGTGCGAGGTTGGGAAAGAGGAAGATCGAATCTTGGGATAGGTTGAAGAAGCATCTAAGTGAGGTGTTCTTGCCCCATAACTACACACGGATGATGTATCCGAAGTTCCAGAATTTGAGGTAAGGTACAAGAATGGTGGATTAGTATACCACCGTGTTTTATCAGTTGATGGCGCGTAATGATTTTGGCGAAACAGACGACTAGTTGGTTTCAAAATATATCGGCGGATTGCCGATCTAATATCGAGACACCCTGAACATGTTTGATTTGTACTCCGTTTCATATGCTTATCAAAAAGCGCTACAACTTGGGAGGCATGCAAAGCGACGACCTAGTGTCCTACCTTGGACTAGAGTAGGTAGTTGGGGTGTGGGTCAACAAGAGACTGTACGTGGTGGGGGCACAACTGGGGGTGTGGCTGGCAAACCACCAACTCCAAATTCATTTAAACCCGTGACTAGCAGTGCAGGTCGTTGTTTTAAGTGTGGTGAAACAGGTCATAGATTTGCGGAGTGCAAGAAGCCTACCGTGTAAAATGGGTTATTCATGGACAACGAAGGATGGTTAGGTTACAGCAAATGGTCAAGAATCCAGTTGATAGTGTTGCCGCCATGTAGATCCATATGCAACAGCAACAACAACAACGACAATATAAGAATCCACGTGTTGTAGAAGAGGGAGAAAGAGATGATGTCGAAAGCGAGGAGGAAGAGAACCCCTTCGCGGAAGGGCAACCAGAATGACGTTTTAAGAGGCAACCCCATTACCCTCGTAGGGTGGGAGGTCGAGAGGCTGAGGCTTTTTCGAATCGGTGGGTAGCAGGCCTAAAGATTGATATACCAGAGTTTCATGGAGGACTGAAAGTAGAGGCCATTATCAGTTGGTTATTTGTTGTTGAGGAGGTTTTGGAATTCAAAAAGGTCCCAGAGAACAAACGGGTTTCCCATGTTGTGACTCATTTTCGTGGAAGGGTTGCGGCGTAGTGGCAGCAATTAAAGGTGAATCGTGCGAGGTTTGGAAAGAGGAAGATCGAATCTTGGGATAGGCTGAAGAAGCATCTCCGTGAGGCTTTCCTGCCCCATAACTAAGCACGGATGATGTATCAGAAGTTCCAGAATTTGAGGTAGGGTATGAGAATGGTGGATGAGTATACCACCGTGTTTTATCAGTTGATGGCGCGTAATGATTTTGGCGAAACAGACGACCAGTTGGTTTCGAAATATATCGGCGGATTGCCGATCTAATATTGAGACACCCTGAACATGTTCGATTTGTACTCCGTTTCATATGCTTATCAAAAAGCGCTACAACTTGGGAGGCATGCAAAGCGACGACCTAGTGTCCTACCCTGGACTGGAGTAGGTAGTTGGGGTGTAGGTCAACAAGAGACTGTATGTGGTGGGGGCGCAACTGGGGGTGTGGCTGGCAAACCACCAACTCCAAATTCAATTAAACCTGTGACTAGTAGTGCAGGTCGTTGTTTTAAGTGTGGTGAACCAGGTCATAGATTTACGGAGTGCAAGAAACCTGCCGTGCAAAATGGGTTATTCATGGACTACGAAGGATGGTTAGGTTACAGCAAGTGGTCGAGAATCCAGCTGATAGTGTTGCCTCTATCGAAAAATATCGACGGATTGCCGATCCAATATCGAGGCACCCTGAACTTGTTTGATTTTTACTCCGTTTCATATGCTTATCAAAAAGCGCTACAGCTTGGGAGGCATGCAAAACGGTGACCTAGTGTCCTGCCCTGGACTGGAGTAGGTAGTTGGGGTGTGGGTCAACAAGAGACTGTATGTGGTGGGGGCACAACTGGGGGTGTGGCTGGCAAACCACTAACTCCAAATTCATTTAAACCCGTGACTAGCAGTGCAGGTCGTTGTTTAAAGTGTGGTGAACTAGGTCATAGATTTGCGGAGTGTAAGAAGCCTGCCGTGCAAAAGGGGTTATTCATTGACAACGTAGGATGGTTAGGTTATAGCAAGTGGTTGAGAATCTGGCTGATAGTGTGGCCGCCATGCAGATCCATATGCTACAACAACAACGACAATATCAGAATCCGCGTGTTAAAGAAGAGAGAGAAAGAGATGACGTCGAAAGTGAGGAGGAAGAGAACCCCTTCGCGGAAGGGCAACCAGAAAGGCGTTTTGAGAGGCAACCCCGATACCCACGCTGGGTGGGAGGCCGAGAGGCTGAGCCTTTTTCGAATCGGTGGAAAGCAGGCCTAAAGATTGATATATCGGAGTTTAATGGAGGACTGAAAGCAGAGGACTTTTTCGATTGGTTATTTGTTGTTGAAGAGGTTTTGGAATTCAAATAGGTCCCAGAGAACAAACGAGTTTCCCATGTTACGATTCATTTTCGTGGAAGGGTTGCGGCGTGGTAGCAGGAATTGATGGTGAATCGTGCGAGGTTTGGAAAGAGGAAGATAGAATCTTGGGATAGGCTGAAGAAGCATCTCCGTGAGGCGTTCCCGCCCCATAACTAAGCACGGATGATGTATCAAAAGTTCCAGAATTTGAGGCAAGGTACGAGAATGGTAGATGAGTATACCACCGACTTTTATCAGTTGATGGCGCATAATGATATCGGCAAAACTGATGACCAGTTGGTTTTGAAATATATCGGGCGATTGCATATCCAATATCGAGAATACCTGAACAAGTTTGATTTGTACTCCGTTTCAGATGCTTATCAAAAAGTGCTAGAGCTTGAGAGGCAAGCAAAGCGGCGCCCTAGTGTCCGGCCCTGGACTGGAGTAGGTAGTCGGGGTGTGGGTCAAAAAGAGACTGTACGTGGTGGGGGCACAATTGGGGGTGTGGCTGGCAAACCACCAACTGCAAATTCAGTTAAACCTATAACTAGCAGTGCAAGTCGTTGTTTTAAGTGTGGTGAACCAGGGTCATAGATTTGCGGAGTGCAAGAAGCTTGCCGTGCAAAAGGGGTTATTCATGGACAATGAAGGATGGTTAGGTTACGGCAAGTGGTCTAGAATATGCCGCCATACAGATCCATATGCAACAACAACAATGACAATATCAGAATCCGCGCATTGCAGAAGAGGGAGAAAGAGATGACGTCGAAAGTGAGGAGGAAGAGAACCCCTTTGAGGAAGGGCAACCAGAACGGCATTTTGAGTGGCAACCCCGATACCCACGCACGGTGGAAAGCCGAGAGGCTGAGGCTTTTTTGAATAGGTGAGAAGCAGGCCTAAAGATTGATATACTGGAGTTTTATGGAGGACTGAAAGCAGAGGACTTTCTCAATTGGTTATTTGTTGTTAAAGAGGTTTTGGAATTCAAAGAGGTCCCAGAAAACAAACGGGTTTCTCTTCTTGCGAGTCCTTTTTGTGGAAGGGCTGCGGCGTGGTGGTAGCAATTGAAGGTGAATCGTGCGAGGTTCGGAAAGAGAAATATCGAATCTTGGGATAGGCTGAAGAAGCATCTCCGTGAGGCGTTCCTGCCACATAACTACGCACGGATGATGTATCAGAAGTTTCAGAATTTGAGGCTGGCAAACCACCAACTAAAAATTAGGTTAAACCCGTGACTAGCAGTGCAGGTCGTTGTTTTAAATGTGGTGAACCAGGTCATAGATTTGCGGAATGCAAGAAGCCTGCTGTGCAAAAGGGTTATTCATGGACAACGAAAGATGGTTAGGTTACGGCAAGTGGTCGAGAATCTGGCTGATAGTGTGGCCGCCATGCAGATCCATATGTACCAACAACGACAATATCATAATTCGCGCATTGCAGAAGAGGGAGAAAGAGATGACGTCGAAAGTGAGGAGGAAGAGAACCCCTTTGCGGAAGGGCAACCAGAACGGCATTTTGAGTGGCAACCCCGATACCCACGCACGGTGCGAGGCCGAGAGGCTGAGGCTTTTTTGAATAGGTGGGAAGTAGGCCTAAAGATTGATATACCGGAGTTTTATGGAGGACTGATAGCAAAGGACTTTCTCGATTGGTTATTTGTTGTTGAAGAGGTTTTGGAATTCAAAGAGGTCCTAGAGAACAAACGGGTTTCCCTTGTTGCGACCCATATTCGTGGAAGGGCTGCGGCGTGGTGGCTGGAATTGAAGGTGAATCGTGCGAGGTTGGGAAAGAGGAAGATCGAATCATGGGATAGGCTGAAGAAGCATCTTTGCGAGGCGTTCCTACCCCCATAAGTACGCACGGATGATGTATCAGAATTTCCAAAATTTGAGGTAGGGTACGAGAATGGTGGATGAGTATACCACCGTGTTTTATCAATTGATGGCGCATAATGATTTGGGTAAAACTGATGACCAGTTGGTTTCGAGATATATGTCGGGGGATTACAGATCCAATAGCAAGACACCCTGAACAGGTTTGATTTGTACTCCGTTTCAGATTCTTATCAAAAAGTACTAAATCTTGAGAGGCAGGCAAAACGGTGCCCTAGTGTCCGGCCCTGGACTGGAGTAGGTAGTCGGGGTTCTGGTCAATAAGAGACTGTATGTGGTGGGGGCGCAACTGGGGGTGTGGCTGGAAAACCACCAACTGCAAATTCGGTTAAACCCGTGACTAGCAGTTCAGGTCGTTGTTTTAAGTGTCGTGAACCAGGGCATAGATTTGCGGAGTGCAAAGAAGCCTGTCGTACAAAAGGGGTTATTCATTGACAACGAAGGATGGTTAGGTTACTGCAAGTGGTCGAGAATCTGGTTGATAGTGTGGCCACCATGCAGATCCATATGCAACAGCAACAACAACAACGACACTATTAGAATCCGCGCATTGCAAAAGAGGGAGAAAGAGATGACGTCGAAAGAAAGGAGGAAGATAACCCATTCACGGAAGGGCAACCAGAATGGCGTTTTGAGAGGCAATCCTGATACCCATGCAGGGTGGGAGGCCGAGAGGCTGAGGCTTTTTCGAATCGGTGGGAAGCATACCTAAAGATTGATATACCGGAGATTCATGGAGGACTGTAAGCAGAGGACTTTCTCGATTGTTTATTTGTTGTTGAAAAGGTTTTGGAATTCAAAGAGGGCCCAGAGAACAAACGGGTTTCCCTTGTTGCGATTCAGTTTCGTGGAAGGGCTGCGGCGTGGTGGCAGCAATTGAAGGTGAATCGTGCTAGGTTGGGAAATAGGAAGATCGAATCATGGGATAGGCTGAAGAAGCATCTTTGTGAGGCGTTCTTACCCCATAAGTACGCACGGATGATTTATCAGAATTTCCAAAATTTGAGGTAGGGTACGAGAATGGTGGATGAGTATACCACCGTGTTTTATCAATTGATGGCGCATAATGATTTGGGTAAAACTGATGACCAGTTGGTTTTGAAATATATTGGGGGATTGCAGATCCAATATCAAGACACCCTGAACATGTTTGATTTGTACTCCGTTTCAGATGCTTATCAAAAAGTGCTAAATCTTGAGAGGCAGGCAAAACGGTGCCCTAGTGTCTGGCCCTGGACTGGAGTAGGTAGTCGGGGTTCTGGTCAACAAGAGACTGTATGTGGTGGGGGCACAACTGGGGGTGTGGCTGGAAAACCACCAACTGCAAATTCGGTTAAACCCGTGACTAGCAGTTCAGGTCGTTGTTTTAAGTGTCGTGAACCAGGACATAGATTTGCAGAGTGCAAAGAAGCCTGTCGTACAAAAGGAGTTATTCATTGACAAAGAAGGATGGTTAGGTTACAGCAAGTGGTCGAGAATTTGGTTGACAGTGTGGCCGCCATGCAGATCCATATGCAACAGCAACAACAACAATGGCACTATCAGAATCCGCGCATTGCAAAAGAGGGAGAAAGAGATGACGTCGAAAGAAAGGAGGAAGATAACCCATTCACGGAAGGGCAGCCAGAACAGTGTTTTGAGAGGCAATCCCGATACCCATGCAGGGTGGGAGGCCGAGAGGCTGAGGCTTTTTCGAATCGGTGGGAAGCATACCTAAAGATTGACATACCGGAGATTCATGGAGGACTGTAAGCAGAGGACTTTCTCGATTGTTTATTTGTTGTTGAAGAGGTTTTGGAATTCAAAAAGGGCCCAGAGAACAAACGGGTTTCCCTTGTTGTGACTCGTTTTCGTGGAAGGGCTGCGGCGTGGTGGCAGCAATTGAAGGTGAATCGTGCTAGGTTGGGAAAGAGGAAGATCGAATCATAGGATAGGCTGAAGAAGCATCTTTGTGAGGCGTTCCTGCCCCATAAGTACGCACGGATTGCCAATCAAACATGTTCAGGGTGTCTTGATATTGGATCTGGAATCCCCTGATATATTTTGAAACCAACTGGTCGTCAATTTCGCACAAATCATTAAATGCCATCAACTAATAAAACTTGGTGGTATACTCATCCACCATTCTTGTTTTTTACCTCAAATTCTAGAACTTTTGATACATCATCCCTGCATAGTTATGGGGCAGGAACGCCTCATGGAGATGCTTCTTCATCCTATCCCAAGATTCGATCTATCTCTTTTCGAACCTCTTCTTCAGCCTATTCTTGCACTCCGTAAATCTATGACCAGGTTCACCACACATAAAACAATGACCTACACTGCTAGTCACGGGTTTAATTGAATTTTCAGTTGGTGGTTTGCCAGCCATACCCTAATTGTGTCCCCACCACGTACAGTCTCTTGTTGACCCACACCCCGACTACCTATTCCAGTCCAAGGCAAGACACTGGGGCGCCGCTTTGCCTGCCTCTGAAGCTGTAGCGCTTTTTCATGAGCATTTGAAATGGAGTACAAATCAAACATGTTCAAGGTGTCTTGATATTGGATCTGGAATCCCTTGATATATTTTGAAACCAACTGGTCATCGATTTCGCGCAAATCATTACGCGACATCAACTGATAAAACTCGGTGGTATACTCATCCACCATTCTCGTATCCTGTTTCAAATTCTAGAACTTCTGATACATCATCCGTGCGTAGTTATGGGGCAGGAACGCCTCACGGAGATGCTTCTTCACCCTATCCCAAGATTCGATCTTTCTCTTTCCCAACCTCGCACGATTCACCTTCAATTGCTGCCATCACGCCGCAGCCTTTCCACAAAAATGAGTTGCAATAAGGGAAACCCGTTTGTTCACTAAGCCCTCTTTGAATTCCAAAACCTCTTCAACAACAAATAACCAATCGAGAAAGTCCTCTACTTTCAGTCCTCCATGAAACTCCGGTATATCAATTTTTAGGCCTGCTTCCCACCGATTCGAAAAAGCCTCCGCCTCTCGGCCTCCCACCCTACGTGGGTATCGGAGTTGCCTCTCAAATTGCAGTTCTAGTTGTCCTTCCGTGAAGGGGTTCTATCCTCCTCGCTTTCGACGTCATCTCTTTCTCCCTCATCTGTAACACACGGATTCTGATATTACCCAGATTCTCGCCAACTTGCTGTAACCTAACCATCCTTCGTTGTCAATGAATTACCCCTTTTGCACGGTAGGCTTCTTGCAACAATGACCTGCACTGCTAGTCACGGGTTTAATTAAATTTTCAGTTGGTGGTTTACCAGCCATACCCCAGTTGTGTCCCCACCACGTACAGTCTCTTGTTGACCCACACCCCGACTACCTATTCCAGTCCAAGGCAAGATACTAGGGCGCCGCTTTGCCTGCCTCTCAAGCTATAGCGCTTTTTGATAAGCATCTGAAACGGAGTACAAATCAAACATGTTCAGGGTGTCTTGATATTGGATCTGCAATCCCCCGATATATTTTGAAACCAACTGGTCGTCAGTTTCGCCCAAATCATTACGCGCCATCAACTGATAAGACTCGGTGGCATACTCATCCACCATTCTTGTACCGTGCCTCAAATTTTGGAACTTCTGATACATCATCCGTGCGTAGTTATGGGATAGGAACGCCTCACGGAGATGCTTCTTTTGCCTATCCCAAGATTCGATCTTCTTCTTTCCTAACCTCGCACGATTCACCTTCAATTACTGCCACTACGTCGCAGCCCATCCACGAAAACGAGTCACAACAAGGGAAACCCGTTTGTTCTTTGGGACCTCTTTGAAATCCAAAACCTTTTCAACAACAAATCACCAATCGAGAAAGTCCTCTACTTTCAGTCCTCCATGAAACTCTGGTATATCAATCTTTAGGCCCGCTTCCCACCAATTCGAAAAAGCCTCAGCCTTTCGCCCTCCTACCCTGCGTGGGTATCGGGGTTGCCTCTCAAAACGCCGTTTTGTAATGAGCAACAAAATCTAGATAATCCACAGGCCATAGATTCTATTATGCGTGGATTGTCTGATATGAGTATGAGTGATTACTATAGTCAAGGGTCATCATCTGGACGTCACTCATATGGTCATGGGTCACTATCTGCATGTCACTCATATGGTCAAGGGTCTGGATATCACTCACTTAATCGGGGTTCTAGATTCACTCATATGATCAAGGATCATCATCTGGATATCAGTCATATAGTTATGAGTTATCTTCTTATGGTTATGGAAGTGCATATGACTCACATGCATCATCATCTCATAGCTATGAGCTTGGACATGGATATGGACAAATAGGAGGTCGGCTAGGTGCACCACCTACTGAACAATATGGATGTTCTTTGGAGGAGTTTCAAAGATATAAGGCAAATTATGAGGCATGGTATTGCAATTACATGAGTTGGGGTGATTAGTGTCGATATATTCAAAACACATATCATGTATCTCTCAGTGCGTATCCTGATCCTGGCCCAGTTTATGTATCTGCTCGACACTCCACTGCTGGTTGGATGTAATATATTGGTATGGCATATGTTGCTTATTTATCATATTGACTTAGTGTGTATTTATATTTAGATGTTGCTATATAAAAAATTGACATGTTTGCTCATTTTATTGTCTATTTTCACATTTGCGTTATCACTTATTAGTTATTATTCAATTCTATTTATGTTTCTATAGTTCTAATGAATATATACCCCTTAAACATGTTCTATTATTGTCATATTAGCATTAAAATTATATATTAATGGACATCAAGTTATGTTTTCAAATGTTTCTTTATGTTTTTCATTTTTTCTCTATTTCCAACGTGTTTCCGAAATATTTCCGTTTCTGAGCCCACCGAAACGATCCTTTGAAACAAAATTTTTATCCTTGCTTTTAGTTTAACTTCCTCTTCCAAGTTTCCAACTTGTTGGACTTTCAATAGGTTTTGGCATGGGGGAGACAGCTGAGATTGCCTTCCTGGTTCCTATAACCCACCAAAACGAATTTGGAATGGTTTTGGCATGGTTTTGACTTTCAATAGGTGCTGGTATTCACATTTTCATATTTTGCAGGTGGTTAAATCGATAAAAATATTTCGTGATGCCATGTATGGGTTTGGATTGCAAGTTGCAGTTAGGGGCAGAACTAAAACTGATCTAGGTAATTAACAATTCTAGATTTAAATGCAATATAATATTTAAAAAATATGTTATCTACCATGCCAACTATCTATCTCCCTGTATAGCTGAATGGTGGTTTTTGTACGGCACCGATGATCCTAACTTATGGAGGATTGCCATGAGAATACTATCACAAACATCCTCATCTAGTGGTTGTGAAAGTAATTGGAGCATTTTTGCCCACATTCATCCTCATCTAGTCACGAGTCTAACCGAATTTGCATTTGGTGGTTTGCCAGCCACACCCCCAGTTGCGCCCCCACCACGTACAGTCTCTTGTTGACCCACACCCCGACTACCTACTCCAGTCCAGGGCAGGACACTAGGGCGCCATTTTGCCTGCCTCTCAAGCTGTAGCGCTTTTTGATAAGCATTTGAATTGGAGTACAAATCAAACATGTTCAGGGTGTCTTGATATTGGATCTGCAATCCCCCGATATATTTCGAAACCAACTGGTCGTGAGTTTCACCCAAATCATTTCGCGCCATCAACTGATAGTTCTTGCTTGTATACTCATCCACCATTCTCGTACCCTGCCTCAACTTCTGGAACTTCTATTACATCATCCATCCGTAGTTATGGGGTAGGAACACCTCACGGAGATGCTTCTTCAGCCTATTCCAATATTCGATCTTCCTCTTTCCCAACCTCGCACGATTCACCTTCAATTGTTGCCACCACGCCGCAGTACTTTCACGAAAACGAGTCACAACAAGGGAAACCCATTCGTTCTCTGGCGGCCCTTCCGCGAAGGGGTTCTCATCCTCCTCTCTTTTGACATCATCTCTTTCTCCCTATTCCGTAACACGCGAATTCTTATATTGTCGTTGTTATTGTTGCTGTTGCATATGGATCTACATGGCGGCCACACTATCAGCCAGATTCTCAACCACTTGCTGTAACCTAACCATCCTTCATTTTCAATGAATAACCCCTTTTGCACGGCAAGCTTCTTACACTCCGCAAATCTATGACCTAGTTCACCACACTTGAAATAATGCCCTGCACTGCTAGTCACAGGTTTAACCGAATTTGCAATTGGTGGTTTTCCAACCACACCCCCAGTTGCGCCCCCGCCACGTACAATCTCTTGTTGACCCACACCCGACTACCTACTCCAGTCCAGGGCAGGACACTAGGGCGCTGCTTTGGCTGCCTCTCAAGCTGTAGCGCTTTTTGATAAGAATCTAAAATGGAGTTCAAATCAAACATGTTCAGGGTATCTTGATATTGGATCTGCAATCCCCTGATATATTTCGAAACCAACTGGTCGTCAATTTTGCCCAAATCATTACGCGCCATCAATTGATAAAACTCAGTGGTATACTCATCCACCATTCTCGTACCCTGTCTTAAATTCTGGAACTTCTGATACATCATCCGTTCATAGTTATGGGGCAGGAATGCCTCACGGAGATGCTTCTTCAGCCTATCCTAAGATTCGATCTTCCTCATTCCCAACCTCGCACGATTCACCTTCAATTGCTGCCACCACGCCGCAGGCCTTCCACGAAAATGAGTCGCAAGAAGGGAAACCCGTTTGTTCTCTAGGACCTCTTTGAATTCCAAAACCTCTTCAACAACAAATAACCAATCGACAAAGTCCTCTGCTTTCAGTCCTCCATGAAACTCCGGTATATCAATCTTTAGGCCTGCTTCCCGCCGATTCGAAAAAGACTCAGCCTCTCGGCCTCCCACCCTGCGTGGGTATCGGGGTTGCCTCTCAAAATGCCATTCTGGTTGCCCTTCCGCGAAGGGGTTCTCTTCCTTCTTGCTTTCGACGTCATCTCTTTCATTCTCTTCTACAACACACGGATTCTGATATTGTCGTTGTTGTTGTTGCTGATGCATATGGATCTGCATGGCGGCCACACTATCAGCCAAATTCTCGACCACTTGCTATAACTTAACCATCCTTCGTTGTCAATGAATAACCCCTTTTGCACGACAGGCTTCTTGCACTCCGCAAAACTATGACCCGGTTCACCATACTTAAAAAACTGACCTGCACTGCTAGTCACGGGTTTAACCGAATTTGTAGTTGGTGGTTTGACAGCCACACCCCCAGTTGCGCCCCCACCACGTACAGTCTTTTGTTTACCCACACCCTGACTACCTACTCTAGTCCAGGGTAGGACACTAGGGCGCCGCTTTGCCTGCCTCTCAAGCTGTAGCATTTTTTGATAAGCATCTCAAACGGAGTACAAATCAAACATGTTCAGGGTGTCTTGATATTGGATCTGCAATCCCCCGATATATTTTGAAACCAATTGGTCCTCAGTTTTGCCCAAATCAATAAAAGTCATCAACTGATAAAACTCGGTGGTATACTCATCCATCATTTTCGTACCCTTCCTCAAATTCTGGAACTTCTGATACATCATCCGTGCATAGTTATGGGGCAAGAACACCTCACAGAGATGCTTCTTCAACCCATCCCAAGATTTGATCTACCACTTTCCCAACCTCGCATGATTCACCTTCAATTGCTGTCACCACGCCGCAGCCCTTCCATGAAAACGAGTCGCAAGAAGGGAAACCCGTTCGTTCTGTGTGGACCTCTTTGAATTCTAAAACCTCTTCAACAACAAATAACCAATCGACAAAGTCCTCTGCTTTCATTCCTCCATGAAACTCCAGTATATCAATCTTTAGGCCTACTTTCCACCGATTCGAAAAAGCCTAAGCCTTTCGGCCTCCCACCCTGAGTGGGTGTCGGGGTTGCCTCTCAAAATGTCGTTCTGGTAGCCCTTCCGCAAAGAGTTCTCTTCCTCCTCGCTTTTGACGTCATCTCTTTCTCCCTCTTCTAGAACACGCAGATTCTGATACTGTCGTTGTTGTTGTTGCTGTTGCATATGGATTTGCATGGCGGCCACACTATCAGCCAGATTCTGGACCACTTGCTGTAACCTAACCGTCCTTCGTTGTTAATGAATAACCCCTTTAGCACGGCAGGCTTCTTGCACTCCGCAAATCTATGACCTGGTTCACCACACTTAAAACAACGGCCTGCACTGTTAGTCACGGGTTTAATCGAATTTGCAGTTGGTGGTTTGCCAGCCACACCACCAGTTGCGCCCCCACGACGTACAGTCTCTTGTTGACCCACACCCCGATCTACCTACTCTAGTCCAGGGTCGGACACTAGGGGGCCGCTTTGCCTCCCTCTCAAGCTATAGTGCTTTTTCATAAGCATTTGAAACGGAGTAGAAATCAAACATGTTTAGGGTGTCTTGTTATTGGATCTGCAATCCCCTGATATATTTCGAAACCAACTGGTCGTCAGTTTTTCCCAAAGCATTAAGCGCCATCAACTAATAAAACTTGGTGGTATACTCATCCAACATTCTCGTACCCTTCCTCAAATTCTAGAACTTCTGATACATCATCTGTGCGTAATTTTGGGGCAGGAACGCCTCACGAAGATGCTTCTTCAGCCTATACCAAGATTCGATCTTCCTTTTTTCCAACCTCGCATGATTCACCTTCAATTGCTGCCACCATGCCGCAGCTCGTCCACGAAAATGAGTCGCAACAAGGGAAACCCTGTTGTTCTTTGGGAACTCTTTGAATTCCAAAACCTTTTCAACAACAAATAACTAATTGAGAAAGTCCTTTGCTTTCAGTCCTCTATGGAACTCTGGTATATCAATCTTTAGGCCTACTTCCCATCGATTTCAAAAAAGACTCAACCTCTCGGCTTCTAACCTTGCTTGGGTATCGGGGTTGCCTCTCGAAATGCCATTCTGGTTGCCCTTCTATGAAGGGGTTTTCTTCTTCCTCGCTTTCGACGTCATCTCTTTCTCCCTCTTCTGCAACACGCGAATTCTGATACTGTCGTTGTTGTTTTTGTTATTGCATATGGATCTGCATAGCGGCCACACTATCAGCCAGATTCTCGACCACTTGTTGTAACCTATCCATCCTTCATTGTAAATGAATAACCCTTTTTGCACGACAGGCTTCTTGCACTCCGCAAATCTATGACCTGGTTCACCACACTTAAAACAACGACCTGCACTACCAGTCACAGGTTTAACCGAATTTGCAGTTGGTGGTTTGCTAGCCACACCCCTAGTTGCGCCCCCACCACTTAGAGTCCCTTGTTGACCCACACCCCGACTACCTGATAAAACTCGGCGCAGCCCTTCCACGAAAACGAGTGGCAACAAGGGAAACCTGTTTGTTCTCTGAAACCTTTTTGAATTCCAAAATCTCTTCAATAACAAATAACCAATCGAGAAAGTCCTCTGCTTTCAGTCCTCCATGAAACTCCGGATTTACCGAGGTTCGATCACAACCCGTGATCTACGTCCTCCCAAGACCTCCGCAAGATCTTCTTCCACTATTTGTAAGCCGCAGCTACAATGTGGGGGTTGGTTGTTCAAGTACCCAACTCACTTTTACACCAAGTGGTTTTGTCCAAGCTCCACTTAAAACTTCTTAGTGTTTTACTTACAAGAGGAAACACTCAAACTCTTAAGTGTTTGGCTTTCTACAAGAGAAACACTCAAAAACTCTCACCAAGTGTTTTTGACCAAGTCACACTCAAACTTACAAGGATGGAAATATGGAGGTGTTTTAAGATGAACAATTACTCTCTCAAAATAGAGTAGATAAGAATGAAATATCACAATAAATACTCACACAAGGGGACAAAAAGAATATTCAAGGATTCTTGACTTTGAAGCTTGTTGGATGAATCAATATGCTTAGGATCATTCCCTTGTGTGTTAAATGCTCTTGGAGACTTGTATTTAATAGCTTGAGTGAAGAGTGTACCGTTGGTGGTAGTTGGGAAGCCATTAATGCTGTACCAGACATCTCTGCTTTTGAAAATCTTCCCGTTAGGTGTCGACACTTATTCGTGGTGTCGACACTTTCCATGTGTCGACACATTGATTCATGGTGTCGACACTTCAAGTCTTTAGTTCTTACCATAAAACTGTCTCAAGGGCTGATCTAGGTGTCGACACTTCTCTGTCAGAAAATCTTTCGTTGGCTACTGACTTTTGGTGCTGATGTTGGTGTCGACACTACTGTTTCTAGATTCCTGAAATTATGCACTGTCATTTGGTGCTGATAAAGGTGTCGACACTTCTCTTCTTCAGAGTTTTGATTTCACCTACTGACGTTTGGTGCTGATAAAGGTGTCGACACTTCCCTTCTTTCATATTCTGATTTCAGCTACTGACAGTTGGTGCTGACGTAGGTGTCGACACTTCCTTTGAAAAACTTCTGAAGTTTGAACACTGATTTTTAGAGTCGATACTAGTGTCGACACTTGGTCTTCAAAAGTCTTCTTAATTTTGCCATTGACACTTGGTGTCGATAATGGTGTCGATACTTCTTCATTCAGATTTCAGGTTTTGGTTACTGACTTTTGGTGTCGACACTTGTGTACTGGGTGTCGACACATCCTTCCAGAATGTGTTCCATCTTCTTTTTGATAATCAAAGCGTTGAGTCGCCTTTGTTTCTTCCTGATATGTTTCCATGTATTTGTATGATCTTTGTTCACTTCTATTCATTCAAGATTGATGAGTTATGTTTAAGTTTTTCACGATTTGATCATTTTGGCTTCTAGGCTCAAGGCGTCGACACTTTAGAATAAGGTGTCAACACTTTCTGTTAGAAAGTGTTTATGAAGCTTTCTTTGATCAGTTGAGTTATAGATTGCTATGTCTCTTTGTTGCACACTTAGTAAACATATTAAACATTATTAAACAGTTTTGTTATCATCGAAATCGAGGCTTGATTCAACACAAATAACCAATTGAGAAAGTCCTTTGTTATTAGTCCTCCATGAAACTCCGGTATATCAATCTTTAGGCCTGCTTCCCACTGATTCGAAAAAGCCTCAGCCTCTCAGCCTCCTATCCTGCGTGGGTAACGGGGTTGCCTCTCAAAGCGTCATTCTGGTTGCCCTTCCGCGAAGGGGTTCCCTTCCTCGCTTTCGACATCATCTCTTTCTCCCTCTTCGACAAGCAACTAGGAACGTAGATTAAAGGACTGAATTAAAAAGAACGCCACAAATTACCTTGATAAGTTAATTCCAATTCGTGGTGTAACAAGAAGAAGATGAACTCCTCTCTCAAGCAAGATGTCAAATCTTTATCAATCTCCCAAAAAAAGTGCTCCTCCATCTTCTAAACAAAGCATTTATAGGAAACCCTAACCTAAACCCTACTTAATTAAGGCCCAACTCGAATTGGGCTTAAACACCTAATTAAAAGGAACTAACATCAATAACCCAATTTAAATAAACTATAAAACACCAAGATAAAATAAATAGGCCTAACTAAATAAACATAAAAATAAATTAAGCCTCCACTTCCAGCCCACACACTTGGATTGAATTAATGGGCTGATCTTCATCTTTAATATTTCCATTGAACCCATTCTTGATGTCTATGGCTGGTCCACCAAGCCTGTCTTCAATAAACTGGCCCACAAAGCTTTGGAAGGCGGATGTGAGCTTCTTGGCCCGCGACCTTGTGATTGGTCCAACTGGTAACTTGATCTCCTCGCCTTTGATAGCACCATCCTTGCCCGTGCTCGCATCAATCCCTCCCTCCTCAAAAAGATTCGTCCTCAAATCTGCATCAAAAGGAGAAAGATCAGAAACATTAAATGTAGCAGAAACTTGATACTCACCTGGCAGATCAATCTTGTAGGCATTGTCTCCAATGCGCTTCAACACCTGGAATGGTCCATCACCGCGAGGATCCAATTTAGATCTCTTTTTAGTTGGAAACCTTTCTTTACGCATATGCACCCAAACCCAATCACCTGGTTTGAACAAAACTCGCTTCCACCCCTTGTTGGCTTTTTGGGCATACATCCTGTTTTTATGTTCTATTTGCTATCGTGCCTTCTCATGTATAGTTTGAATCATTTCAGCCTTTTGTGTTCCATCTAGGCTAGCAATTTCATTCAAGGGCAAAGGCATTAAATCCAAAACAGTTAAAGGATTAAAACCATACACAATCTCAAAAGGTGAAAACCCCGTAGAAGAATGCACAGTTCGATTGTATGCAAATTCAATGAAGGGTAAACAATCTTCCCAAGTTTTTAAATTCTTTCCCACCACTAATCGCAACAAACTATCCAAAGTCCGGTTGACCACTTCAGTTTGGCCATCTGTCTGGGGATGACAAGTAGTAGAAAACAGCAATTTGGTACCCAACTTACCCCACAAGACCTTCCAAAAATGACTCAAAAATTTAACATCCCTGTCAGACACAATGGTCCTAGGCATGCCATGCAATCTAATCACCTCTCTAAAGAACAAATCAGCAATATTTGGAGCAATATCAGTTTGGTGGCATGCAATAAAATGTGCCATTTTGCTAAACCTATCTACCACCACAAAGATGCTGTCTCTACCTTTTCTAGTCCTTGGCAAGCCTAACACAAACTCCATAGAGATATCAACCCAAGGCACGGTAGGAATAGGTAACGATGTATATAACCCATGTGGCATAGATTTGGATTTAGCTTGCCTACATGCAATGCACTTAGAACAAATTTTCTCAACATCCCTATGCATGCGTGGTCAATAAAAATGTTCAGACAGTATATCCAAAGTTTTATGCACACCAAAATGACCCATTAAACCTCCACTATGTGACTCACGTACAAGCAATTCCCTCAAAGAACAAGCAGGCACACATATTTGATTTCCTCGAAATAAAAACCCTTCATGCCTATAAAATCTTTGAAAAGCAGCATGTTCACAAGCATTGTATACATTACCAAAATCAGAATCTGTTGCATACATCTCTTTAAGGTGGTCAAAGCCTAACAACTTAGAATTAAGTGTAGTGAGTAAAGCATACCTTCTAGATAACGCATCGGCAACAACATTATCTTTACCTTGCTTGTAACGGATCACATAAGGAAAAGCCTCAATGAACTCTACCCACTTGGCATGCCTTTTGTTAAACTTTCCTTGGCCCTTAAGGTGTATCAATGATTCATGGTCGGTGTGAATGACAAACTCCTTTGGAAGAAGGTATTGCTGCCACACATCCAACGCCCTCACCAAGGCATAAAACTCTTTATCATATGTGGAATACCGCAACTGCGCTCCATTTAGTTTTTCGCTGAAGAATGCGATGGGGCGCTTCTCCTACATCAACACAGCACCTATACCAATCCCTGAGGCATCACATTCAAGCTCAAAAGTTTTGTCAAAATTAGGTAAGCACAATATAGGGGCAGAACACAATTTTTCTTTCAAAGTATTAAATGCTCTCTCCTGCTCCTCTCCCCACCTAAACCCGACCTCTTTTTTGATTACTTCAGTCAAAGGAGCTGCAATAGCTGAAAAATCTTTTACAAATCTCCTATAAAAACTAGCCAAACCATGAAAGCTCCTCACATCAGTCACACTCTTAGGCGTTGACCATTCTTGAATAGCCTTTACCTTTTCAGCATCCACCTCAACTCCCTTTGCACTCACAATGAAACCTAAAAATAAAAGTCTATCAATGCAAAAGGTACACTTATTCAAATTGGCATACAATTGTTCTTTCCTTAGAACCTCTAGAACTAATCTAACATGCATGGTGTGATCATCTAGAGTTTTGCTGTATATAAGAATGTCATCAAAATACACAACCACAAATTCTCCAAGGAATTCTCGCAAAACATGGTTCATTAATCTCATGAAAGTGCTAGGTGCATTAGTTAAACCAAAAGGCATAACCATCCATTCATACAAACTATATTTTGTTTTAAAAGCAGTTTTCCACTCGTCTCCCAGTTGTATCCTAATTTGATGATATCCACTTTTCAAATCAATTTTGGTAAAGAAGCATGACCCATGTAATTCATCTAGCATATCATCTAATCTAGGAATAGGGTGGCGATACTTTACAGTGATTTTGTTGATGGCACGGCAGTCTACGCACATTCGCCATGATCCATCCTTTTTGGGTACCAATAGAACTGGTACATCACATGGGCTAAGGCTCTCTCGCACATGCCTCTTTTTGAGCAGCTCATCAACTTGCCTTTGAAGTTCCTTTGTCTCCTCTGGATTACTCCTATAGGCTGGCCTATTTGGAATTGATGCTCCAGGCACAAAGTCAATTTGATGCTCAATGCCTCGCAAAGGTGGAAGCCCAATTAGAGTCTCTCCGGGAAAGACATCATCAAATTCCTGTATAAGAGAAATAAAGACACTAGGCAAACATGGATCAAGATTAGTCGAAACCAATAAACTCTCTTTAAATCTTATCGCTATAAGGGCTCTCCTTCCCATGAAAGCACTCTTAAGATCTCTCTCTTTTGCATAAAAACTCATTTTTTTGTCACCCTTATTTTCTCTCTCACTCTCTTTTTTCTCTCTTGTACTTCTCTTATTTTTTTTCTCACTTGTGCAGTCACTCACCATTGGGCCAGTTAATGGTTTCTTGTCTCTCTTGGCCTTTTTTCCCTCTATTTTTTTATCCTCACAACCCGAACCCTCTTGAGAACTGCTCACCATTGTGAGTGGATCTTGGTACACCTCCTTTGGAGATAGAGGTGCTAAGGTCACATTTTTTTCATTGAAGCGGAAAGAATACCTATTTTGATACCCATCATGTGTCACCCTCCTGTCAAACTGCCAAGGCCTACCCAACAACACATGGCTCGCATTCATGGGCACTACATCACATGACACCTTATCAACATACCGCCCAATTGAGAAAGGTACTACAACCTATTTTGTCACCTTAACCTCCCCACTATCATTCAACCACTACAACCTATAAGGTTTTGGATGTTTCTCACATTTCAACCCTAACTTCTCAACTAAGGTGGTGCTAGCTACGTTTGCGCAACTACCCCCATCAATAATCAAAGTGCAAATTTTCCCTCCGACCAGACACCTAGTGTGAAAAATGTTCTCTCTCTGTTCTACACCCTCCTCTTTAACCTGGGTGTTAAGGGCACGCCTAATAACCAAGGATTCACCACACACAGCATATTCAACATCGTCAGCATCTTCTAAGCTAGGCATAGACTCACAGTCAGATTCAAATTCAGACTCTACCTCCTCATTATCCCTCAAAAGCATAGTCCGTTTGTTTGGACATTGTGAAGCAATATGCCTAACCCCTAAACACCTAAAACATTTAATATCTCGCTGCCTACTATGTGAAGTTGAAGAATCGGTGGTACCTTTGTTTGTCACAGCAACTACCTTGCCTTTGTCAAAGCTTGAAATCTTATCTTTAAAATTAGAAGGCTTTCCACTCGCTGCCTCCTCTTTCTTTGACCACTTCGAGGTCTAATTTGGTGTGTAATTAGAAGGTTGTTTTGCTGCCCCCCTCGCCTTGAGCTGCCTTTCCACCTTCATTGCCATATTCACCATCTCTTCAAGCTCTATGTAATGGTGCAACTCCACTACGTTGGAAATTTCCCTATTCAAGCCGCTAAGGAATCGTGCCATGGTAGCCTCTCTATCCTCCTCAATGTTTGCCCGAATGAGCATTATCTCCATCTCCTTATGGTAATCTTCAACTGACATAGAACCCTGTGTGAGCCGCTATAATTTCTGGTGGAGCTCTCGGTAATAGAAAGAAGGCACAAACCTCCTCCTCCTGACAACCTTCATCTCGGCCCAAGTATCAATAGGTCCCTCTCCAGTTCTCCTTCTTGTAACCAACAACTGATCCCACCA
>BRYE01000006.1:8728897-8746397 GCA_030159115.1 Actinidia arguta var. hypoleuca | reverse complement strand
TGGTCCAACTGGTAACTTGATCTCCTCGCCTTTGATAGCACCATCCTTGCCCGTGCTCGCATCACCTCTAAAAATTCCCTTATAGTTGCCCTTCCGCGAAGGGGTTCTCTCCTCCTCACTTTCGACGGTCATCTCTTTCTCCCTTTTCTGAAACACACGAATTCTGATATTGTCGTTGTTGTTATTGCTTTTGCATATGGACCTGCATGGGGGCCACACTATCAGCCAGATTCTCGACCACTTGGTATAACCTAACCATCCTTCGTTGTCAGTGAATAACACATTTTGCACGGCAGGCTTCTTGTACTCCGCATATCTATGACCTGGTTCACCACACTTAAAACAACGACCTGCACTACTAGTCACGGGTTTAACCGAATTTGCAGTTGGTGGTTTGCCAGCCACACCCCCAGTTGTGCCCCTACCATGTATAATCTCTTGTTGACCCATACCCCGACTACCTACTCTAGTCCAGGGCAGGACACTAGGGCGCCGCTTTGCTTGCCTCTCAAGCTGTAGCGTTTTTTCATAAACATCTGAAATGGAGTAGAAATCAAACATGTTTAGGGTGTCTTGATATTGGATCTGCAATCCCCCGATATATTTTGAAACCAACTGGTCGTCAGTTTTGCCCAAATCGTTACGCGCCATCAACTGATAAAACTCGGTGGTACACTCATCCACCATTCTCGTAACCTACCTCAAATTATAGAACTTCTGATACATCATCCGTGCATAGTTATGGGGCAGGAATGCCTCACGGAGATGCTTCTGTAGCCTATCCCAAGATTCGATCTTCCTCTTTCCCAACCTCGCACGAGTCACCTTCAATTGCTGCCACCACGCTACAGCCCTTCAATGAAAACGAGTCGCAACATGGGAAACCCGTTTGTTTTCTGGGATCTGTTTGAATTCCAAAACCTCTTCAACAACAAATAACCAATCGAGAAAGTTCTCTACTTTCAGTCCTCCATGAAACTCCGGTATATCAATTTTTAGGCCTGCTTCCCAGCAATACGGAAAAGCCTCAGCCTCTCGGCCTCCCACCCTGCGTGGGTATTGGGGTTGCCTCTCAAAATTCCGTTCTGGTTGCCCTTCCGTGAAGGGGTTCTCTTCCTCCTCGCTTTCGACGTCATCTCTTTCTCCCTTTTCTGGAACACACGGATTCTAATATTGTCGTTGTTGTTATTGCTTTTGCATATGGATCTGCATGGGGGCCACACTATCAGCCAGATTCTCGACCACTTGGTATAACCTAACCATCCTTCGTTGTCAATGAATAACACATTTTGCACAGCAGACTTCTTGCACTACACAAATCTATGACCTGGTTCACCACACTTAAAACAACGACCTGTACTACTAGTCACGGGTTTAACCGAATTTGCAGTTGGTGGTTCGCCAACCACACCCCTAGTTGTGCCCCTACCACGTACAGTCTCTTGTTGACCCACACCCTGACTACCTACTCTAGTCTAGGGCAGGACACTAAGGCGCCGCATTGCTTGCCTCTCAAGCTGTAGCACTTTTTCATAAGCATCTAAAATGGAGTGGAAATCAAACATGTTCAGGGTGTCTTGATATTGGATCTGTAATCCCCCGATATATTTCGAAACCAACTGGTTGTCAGTTTCGCCCAAATCATTACGCGCCATCAACCCATAAAACTCGGTGGTATACTGATCCACCATTCTCGTACCCTGCCTCAAATTCTGGAACTTCTGATACATCATCCATGGATAGTTATGGGGCAGGAATGCCTCACAGAGATGCTCCTTCAGCCTACCCCATGATTCGATCTTCCTCTTTCCTAACCTCGCACGATTCACCTTCAATTGCTGCCACCATGCCGCAGCCCTTCCATGAAAACGAGTCGCAACATGGGAAACCCGTTTGTTCTCTAGGACCTCTTTGAATTCTAAAACCTCTTCAACAACAAATAACCAATCGAGAAAGTCCTCTGCTTCCAGTCCTTCATGAAACTCCAGTATATCAATATTTAGGCCTGCTTCCCACCGATTCGAAAAAGCCTCAACCTCTCAGCCTCCCACCCAGCGTGGGTATTGGGGTTGCCTCTCAAAACACCGTTATGGTTGCCCTTCCGCGAAGGGGTTCCCTTCCTCCTCGCTTTTGACATCATCTCTTTCTCCCTCTTCTGCAATAGCGGATTCTAATATTATCGTTGTTGTTTTGTTGTTGCATATGGATCTGCATGGCGGCCAGATTCTCGACCACCTGCTGTAACCTAACCATCCTTCGTTGTCAATGAATAACCCATTTTTGCACGGCAGGCTTCTTGCACTCTGCAAATCTATGACCTGGTTCACCACACTTGAAACAACGACCTGCACTACTAGTCATGGGTGATGCGAGCACGGGCAAGGATGGTGCTATCAAAGGCGATGAGATCAAGTTACCAGTTGGGCCAATCACAAGGTCGCGGGCCAAGAAGCTCACATCCGCCTTCCAAAGCTTTGTGGGCCAGTTTATTGAAGACAGACTTGGTGGACCAGCCATAGACATCAAGAATGGGTTCAATGGAAATATTAAAGATGAAGATCAGCCCATTAATTCAATCCAAGTGTGTGGGCTGGAAGTGGAGGCTCAGCCCATTAATTCAATCCAAGTGTGTGGGCTGGAAGTGGAGGCTTAATTTATTTTTATGTTTATTTAGTTGGGCCTATTTATTGATGTTAGTTCCTTTTATTTAGGTGTTTAAGCCCAATTCGAGTTGGGCCTTAATTAAGTAGGGTTTAGGTTAGGGTTTCCTATAAATGCTTTGTTTAGAAGATGGAGAGGCAGTTTTTTTGGAGATTGATCAAGATCTGACATCTTGCTTGAGAGAGAAGTTCATCTTCTTCTTGTTACACCACGAATTGGAATTAACTTATCAAGGTAACTTGTGGCGTTCTTTTTAATTCAGTCCTTTAATCTACGTTTCTAGTTGCTTGTCGATTAGGGGTTTAGTAGGACACCCAGTTTCTTGAACATCAAACTGTGTGTCGGGGTTTTGGGTTCTTCTTGATCCTAGGGTTCCGCATCATTTGGTATCAGAGCTTCTGGTTATCTATCTTTTATTTCATATATATTTCGTAGTTCTTCACGTTTCTCTGTTTCTTATTCGTAAAAAAAAAAAAAAAAAAAGTTAAGACTGTTTGAACAGTGTTTCTGGACGATCCATTGCGTGGGAATTGACCACGTACATTACCCTTTCTAGATCTCATCGAGCCAGTCATTTTGATATATTATGGGCTTAAATCCGATGGTCGGATCAAAAGTTAAGACTGTTTGAAGTTTTTCCGAATTCTGCTGTTCTGTTGGGCGAATTCTAGCCCTTGGTTATCTTCACTTTATTGATTGAGTCTTGGTTGGTTATCTTCTTTATTTCGTATTCCCTGATTTGCTTTGTTCTCTTTCTAAATTTTTTTCTTGATTGTGTTTCCATAATTTTTGCAATTGATCTATCTTTGATTGGTTGAATCTGATTCTGAAGTGTAACTTCAAGAAGTGAGCAAGAGTGGAAAAAGGCAGAGTATGTGAGAACAGAAGAGGGTAAAAGCCATATTAGAGTGATACACGAGTGGAGTGACATTGTACTGAGAGTAAACACGCGAGGGAGTGTTGTGAGGATAAATATTTCCAACATGTCCAAAGACGATAACAGGAGTGGTGAAATAGGCATGAATGAAGTTGCGTTTGCATTGAAAGCCATGCAGCAACAAATGGAAAGGTGGGGAAGAGAGATGACAAATATCAGAGGGGAACTAGAAGAGGTTAGACAGTCACGACAAACGGGAGGAGAGGATGATGCTAATTCCATCCAGGATAGGCCGAGAAGGGAGGAGAGGTTTGACAGGCTTGACAGCAACATAAATTCCATCAAAATGAAAATTCCTCCTTTCAAGGGAAGGAATGATGCTGAAACTTATCTGGAGTGGGAAAGGAAAGTGGAGCGCATTTTTGAGTGTCACAATTACTCTGAGATAAAGAAGGTAAAATTAGCAGCAGTGGAGTTCACAGACTATGCCATGGTATGGTGGGATCAGTTGTTGGTTACAAGAAGGAGAACTGGAGAGGGACCTATTGATACTTGGGCCGAGATGAAGGTTGTCATGAGGAGGAGGTTTGTGCCTTCTTTCTATTACTGAGAGGTCCACCAGAAATTGCAGCGGCTCACACAGGGTTCTATGTCAGTTGAAGATTACCACAAGGAGATGGAGATAATGCTCATTCGGGCAAACATTGAGGAGGATAGAGAGGCTACCATGGCACGATTCCTTGGCGGCTTGAATAGGGAAATTTCCAACGTAGTGGAGTTGCACCATTACATAGAGCTTGAAGAGATGGTGAATATGGCAATGAAGGTGGAAAGGCAGCTCAAGGCGAGGGGGGCAGCAAAACAATCTTCTAATTACACACCAAATTGGACCTCGAAGTGGTCAAAGAAAGAGGAGGCAGCGAGTGGTAAGCCTTCTAATTTTAAAGATAAGATTTCAAGCTTCAACAAAGGCAACGTAGTTGCTGTGACAAACAAAGGTACCACCGATTCTTCAACTTCACATAGTAGGCAGCGAGATATTAAATGTTTTAGGTGTTTGGGGGTTGGGCATATTGCTTCACAATGTCCAAACAAACGGACTATGCTTTTGAGGGATAATGGGGAGGTAGAGTCTGAATCTGAATCTGACGGTGATTCTATGCCTAGCTTAGAAGATGCTGACGATGTTGAATATGCTGTGTGTGGTGAATCCTTGGTTATTAGGCGTGCCCTTAACACCCAGGTTAAAGAGGAGGGTGTAGAACAGAGAGAGAACATTTTTCACACTAGGTGTCTGGTCGGAGGGAAAGTTTGCACTTTGATTATTGATGGGGGTAGTTGCGCAAATGTAGCTAGCACCACCTTAGTTGAGAAGTTAGGGTTGAAATGTGAGAAACATCCGAAACCTTATAGGTTGCAGTGGTTGAATGATAGTGGGGAGGTTAAGGTGACAAAACAGGTTGTAGTACCTTTCTCAATTGGGCGGTATGTTGATAAGGTGTCATGTGACGTAGTGCCCATGCATGCGGGCCATGTGCTGTTGGGTAGGCCTTGGCAATTTGACAGGAGGGTGACACATGATGGGTATCAGAATAGGTATTCTTTCCGCTTCAATGATAAAAATGTGACCTTAGCACCTCTATCTCCTAAGGAGGTGTACCAAGATCAACTTACAATGGTGAGCGGTTCCAAAGGGGGTTCGGGTTGTGAGGAGAAAAAAATACAGGGAAAGGAGGCCAAGAGAGACAAGAAACCATTAAATGGCCCAATGGTGAGTGACTGCACAAGTGAGAAAAAAAATGAGAGAAGTGCAGGAGAGAAAAAAGAGAGTGAGAGAGAAAATAAGGGTGACAAAAAAATGAGTTTTTATGCAAAAGAGAGAGATCTTAAGAGTGCTTTCATGGGAAGGAGAGCCCTCATAGCGATAAGATTTAAAGAGAGTTTATTGGTTTCGACTAATCTTGATCCATGTTTGCCTAGTGTCTTTATTTCTCTTATACAGGAATTTGATGATGTCTTTCTCGAAGAGACTCCAATTGGGCTTCCACCTTTGCGAGGCATTGAGCATCAAATTGACTTTGTGCCTGGAGCATCAATTCCAAACCGGCCAGCCTATAGGAGTAATCCAGAGGAGACAAAGGAACTTCAAAGGCAAGTTGATGAGTTGCTCAAAAAGGGGCATGTGCGAGAGAGCCTTAGCCCATGTGCTGTACCAGTCCTATTGGTACCCAAAAAGGATGGATCATGGCGAATGTGCGTGGACTGCCGTGCCATCAACAAAATCACTGTAAAGTATCGCCACCCTATTCCTAGATTAGATGATATGCTAGATGAATTACATGGGTCATGCTTATTTACCAAAATTGATTTGAAAAGTGGATATCATCAAATTAGGATGCAACTGGGAGACGAGTGGAAAACTGCTTTTAAAACAAAATATGGTTTGTATGAATGGATGGTTATGCCTTTTGGTTTAACTAATGCACCTAGCACTTTCATGAGATTAATGAACCATGTTTTGCGAGAATTCCTTGGAGATTTTGTGGTTGTTTATTTTGATGACATTCTTATATACAGCAAAACTCTAGATGATCACACCATGCATGTTAGATTAGTTCTGGAGGTTCTAAGGAAAGAACAATTGTATGCCAATTTGAATAAGTGTACCTTTTGCATTGATAGACTTTTATTTTTAGGCTTCATTGTGAGTGCAAAGGGAGTTGAGGTGGATGCTGAAAAGGTAAAGGCTATTCAAGAATGGCCAACGCCTAAGAGTGTGACTGATGTGAGGAGCTTTCATGGTTTGGCCAGTTTTTATAGGAGATTTGTAAAAGATTTTTCAGCTATTGCAGCTCCTTTGACTGAAGTAATCAAAAAAGATGTCGGGTTTAGGTGGGGAGAGGAGCAGGAGAGAGCATTTAATACTTTGAAAGAAAAATTGTGTTCTGCCCCTATATTGTGCTTACCTAATTTTGACAAAACTTTTGAGCTTGAATGTGATGCCTCAGGGATTGGTATAGGTGCTGTGTTGATGCAGGAGAAGCGCCCCATAGCATTCTTCAGCGAAAAACTAAATGGAGCGCAGTTGCGGTATTCCACATATGATAAAGAGTTTTATGCCTTGGTGAGGGCATTGGATGTGTGGCAGCATTACCTTCTTCCAAAGGAGTTTGTCATTCACACCGACCATGAATCATTGATACACCTTAAGGGCCAAGGAAAGCTTAACAAAAGGCATGCCAAGTGGGTAGAGTTCATTGAGGCTTTTCCTTATGTGATCCGTTACAAGCAAGGTAAAGATAATGTTGTTGCTGATGCGTTATCTAGAAGGTATGCTTTACTCACTACACTTAATTCTAAGTTGTTAGGCTTTGAGCACCTTAAAGAGATGTATGCAACAGATTCTGATTTTGGTAAGGTATACAATGCTTGTGAACATGCTGCTTTTCAAAGATTTTATAGGCATGAAGGGTTTTTATTTCGAGGTAATCAAATATGTGTGCCTACTTGTTCTGTGAGGGAATTGCTTGTACGTGAGTCACATAGTGGAGGTTTAATGGGTCATTTTGGTGTGCATAAAACTTTGGATATACTGTCTGAACATTTTTATTGGCCACGCATGCGTAGGGATGTTGAGAAAATTTGTTCTAAGTGCATTGCATGTAGGCAAGCTAAATCCAAATCTATGCCACATGGGTTATATACACCGTTACCTGTTCCTATCGTGCCTTGGGTTGATATCTCTATGGACTTTGTGTTAGGCTTGCCTAGGACTAGAAAGGGTAGAGACAGCATCTTTGTGGTGGTAGATAGGTTTAGCAAAATGGCACATTTTATTGCATGCCACCAAACTGATAATGCTCCAAATATTGCTGATTTGTTCTTTAGAGAGGTGATTAGATTGCATGGCATGCCTAGGACCATTGTGTCTGACAGGGATGTTAAATTTTTGAGTCATTTTTGGAAGGTGTTGTGGGGTAAGTTGGGTACCAAATTGCTGTTTTCTACTACTTGTCATCCCCAGACAGATGGCCAAACTGAAGTGGTCAACCGGACTTTGGGTAGTTTGTTGCGATCAGTGGTGGGAAAGAATTTAAAAACTTGGGAAGATTGTTTACCCTTCATTGAATTTGCATACAATCGAACTGTGCATTCTTCTACGGGATTTTCACCTTTTGAGATTGTGTATGGTTTTAATCCTTTAACTGTTTTGGATTTAATGCCTTTGCCCTTGAATGAAATTGCTAGCCTAGATGGAAAACAAAAAGCTGAAATGATTCAAACTATACATGAGAAGGCACGACAGCAAATAGAGCATAAAAACAGGATGTATGCCCAAAAAGCCAACAAGGGGCGAAAGCGAGTTTTGTTCAAACCAGGTGATTGGGTTTGGGTGCACATGCGCAAAGAGAGGTTTCCAACTAAAAGGAGATCTAAATTGGATCCTCGCGGTGATGGACCATTCCAGGTGTTGGAACGCATTGGAGACAATGCCTACAAAATTGATCTGCCAGGTGAGTATCAAGTTTCTGCTACATTTAATGTTTCTGATCTTTCTCCTTTTGATGCAGATTCGAGGACGAATCTTTTTGAGGAGGGAGGGATTGATGCGAGCACGGGCAAGGATGGTGCTATCAAAGGCGATGAGATCAAGTTACCAGTTGGGCCAATCACAAGGTCGCGGGCCAAGAAGCTCACATCCGCCTTCCAAAGCTTTGTGGGCCAGTTTATTGAAGACAGACTTGGTGGACCAGCCATAGACATCAAGAATGGGTTCAATGGAAATATTAAAGATGAAGATCAGCCCATTAATTCAATCCAAGTGTGTGGGCTGGAAGTGGAGGCTCAGCCCATTAATTCAATCCAAGTGTGTGGGCTGGAAGTGGAGGCTTAATTTATTTTTATGTTTATTTAGTTGGGCCTATTTATTGATGTTAGTTCCTTTTATTTAGGTGTTTAAGCCCAATTCGAGTTGGGCCTTAATTAAGTAGGGTTTAGGTTAGGGTTTCCTATAAATGCTTTGTTTAGAAGATGGAGAGGCAGTTTTTTTGGAGATTGATCAAGATCTGACATCTTGCTTGAGAGAGAAGTTCATCTTCTTCTTGTTACACCACGAATTGGAATTAACTTATCAAGGTAACTTGTGGCGTTCTTTTTAATTCAGTCCTTTAATCTACGTTTCTAGTTGCTTGTCGATTAGGGGTTTAGTAGGACACCCAGTTTCTTGAACATCAAACTGTGTGTCGGGGTTTTGGGTTCTTCTTGATCCTAGGGTTCCGCATCATTGGGTTTAACCGAAATTGCAGTTGGTGGTTTGCCAGCCACACCCCCAGTTGTGCCCCTACCATGTATAGTCTCTTGTTGACCCACACCCCGACTACTTACTCTAGTCCAGGGCAGGACACTAGGGCGCCGCTTTGCTTGCCTCTCAAGCTGTAGCGCTTTTTGATAAGCATCTGAAACGGAGTAAAATCAAACCTGTTCAGGATGTCTTGATATTCGATCTGCAATCCCCTGATATATTTTGAAACCAATTAATCATCAGTTTTGCCCAAATCATTACGCGCCATCAGCTGATAAAACTTGCAGGTATACTCATCCACAATTCTCGTACCTTGCCTCAAATTCTGGAACTTCTGATACATCATCTGTGTGTAGTTATGGGGCAGGAACGCCTCACGGAGATGCTTCTTCAGCCTATCCCAAGATTCGATCTTCCTCTTTCCCAACCTCGCACGTTTCACCTTCAATTGCTCCCACTACGCCGTAGCCCTTCAACGAAATTTAGTCGCAACAAGGGAATCCCGTTTGTTCTCTAGGCCCTCTTTGAATTCCAAACCTTTTCATCAACAAATAACCAATCGACAAAGACCTCTGCTTTTAGTCCTCCATGAATCTCCGGTATATCAATCTTTAGGCTTACTTCCCACCGATTCGAAAAAGCCTAAGCCTTTCAGCCTCCCACCCTGAGTGGGTGTCGGGGTTGCCTCTCAAAATGTCGTTCTGGTAGCCCTTCCGCAAAGAGTTCTCTTCCTCCTCGCTTTTGACGTCATCTCTTTCTCCCTCTTCTAGAACACGCAGATTCTGATACTGTCGTTGTTGTTGCTGTTGCATATGGATTTGCATGGCGGCCACACTATCAGCCAGATTCTCGACCACTTGCTGTAACCTAACCGTACTTCGTTGCTAATGAATAACCCCTTTAGCACAGCAGGCTTCTTGCACTCCGTAAATCTATGACCTGGTTCACCACACTTAAAACAACGGCCTGCACTGTTAGTCACGGGTTTAATCAAACAACGGCCATACCCCAGTTGCCCCCCCACCACGTACAGTCTCTTGTTGACCCACACCCTGACTACCTACTCTAGTCCAGGGCAGGACATTAGGGCGCCGCTTTGCCTGCCTCTCAAGTTGTAGCGCTTTTTTATAAGCATCTGAAATAGAGTACAAATCAAACAGGTTCATGGTGCCTTGATATTGGATCTGCAATCCCCCGATATATTTTGAAACCCACTGGTCCTCAGTTTCGCCCAAATCATTACGTGCCATCAACTGATAAAACTCGGTGGTGTACTCATCCACCATTCTCGTACCCTGCCTCAAATTCTGGAAACTTCTGATACATCATCCGTGCGTAGTTATGGCGCAGGAACGCCTCACGGAGATGCTTCTTCACCCTATCCCAAGATTCGATCTTCCTCTTTCCTAACCTCGCAAAATTCACCTTTAATTGCTCCCACTACGCTGCAGCCCTTCAACGAAATTGTGTCGCAACAAGGGAAACCCGTTTGTTCTTTGGGCCCTCTTTGAATTCCAAAACCTCTTCAACAATAAATAACCAATCGAGAAAATCCTCTTCTTTCAGTCCTCCATGAAACTCCGGTATATCAATCTTTAGGCCAGCTTCCCACTGAAAAAGCCTCAGCCTCGCAGCCTCCCACCCTACGTGGGTATCGGGGTTTCCTCTCAAAATGCCATTCTGGTTGCTCTTTCGCGAAGGGGTTCTCTTCCTCCTCGCTTTCGATTTCATCTCTTTCTCCCTCTTCTGCAACACGCGAATTCTAATATTGTTGTTATTGTTGTTGCTGTTGCATCTGGATCTGCATGGCGGCCACACTATCAGCCAAATTCTCAACCACTTGCTGTAACATAACCATCCTTCCTTGATAATGAAGAACCCTTTTTACATGGCAGGCTTCTTGCACTCCGCAAATCTATGACCTGGTTCACAACACTTAAAACAACGACCTACACTGGGTTAACCGAATTTGCAGTTGGTGGTTTGCCAACCACAACCCCAGTTGCACCCCCACCACACAGTCTCTTGTTGACCCACACCTCGACTACCTACTCCAGTCTAGGGCAGGAGACGAGGGTGCCACTTTGCCTGCCTCTCAAACTATAGCGCTTTTTGATAAGCATCTGAAACGGAGTACAAATCAAACATGTTCAGGGTGTCTTGATATTGGATCTGCAATCCCCCGATATATTTCGAAACCAACTTGTCGTCAGTTTCGCCCCAATCATTACGCGCCATCAATTGATAAAACTCAGTGGTGTACTTATCCACCATTCTTGTACCTTGCCTCAAATTCTGGAAACGTCTGATACATCATCCATGCGTAGTTATGGGGCAGGAACGCCTCACGGAGATGCTTCTTCAGCCTATCCCAAGATTCGATCTTCGTCTTTCCCAACCTTGCACGATTCACACCTTCAATTGCTGCCACCACGCCGCAGCCCTTCCGGGAAAACAAGTCGGAACAAAGGAAACCCGTTTGTTCTCTAGGAGCTCTTTGAATTCCAAAACCTCTTCAACAACAAATAACCAATCGAGAAAGTCCTCTGCTTTCAGTCCTCCATGAAACTCCAGTATATCAAACTTTAGGCTTGTTTCCCACCGATTTGAAAAAGCCTCAGCCTCTCGGTCTCCCACCCATCATGGGTATCAAGGTTGCCTCTCAAAACGCCGTTCTGATATTATCATTGTTGCTACTGTTGCATCTAGATCTGCATGGTGGCCACACTATTAGCCAGATTTTCAACCACTTGCTGTAACCTAACCATCCTTTGTTGTCAATGAATAACCCTTTTTGCCTGGCTTCTTGCACTCCGCAAATCTATGACCTGGTTCACCACACTTAAAACAACAACCTGCACTACTAGTGACGGGGTTAACCGAATTTGTAGTTGGTGGTTTGCCAGCCACACCCCTAGTTGCGCCCCCACCACATACAGTCTCTTGTTGACCCATACCCTAACTACTTACTCCAGTCCAGGCAGGACACTAGGGCGCTGCTTTGACTGCCTATCAAGCTCTAGCACTTTTTGATAAGCATATGAAATGGAGTACAAATCAACCATGTTCAGGGTGTCTTGATATTGGATCTGCAATCCCCCGATATATTTCGAAACCCACTGGTCATCAGTTTCGCCCAAATGATTACGCGCCATCAGCTGATAAAACTCGGTGGTATACTCATCCACCATTCTCGTACCGTGCCTTAAATTCTAGAACTTCTGATACTTCATCCGTGCGTAGTTATGGGGCATGAACGCCTCACGGAGATGCTTCTTCAGCCTATTCCAATATTCGATCTTCCATTTTCCCAACCTCACACGATTCACCTTCAATTGCTGCCACCATGCCGCAGCCCTTCCACGAAAATGAGTCGCAACAAGGGAAAACCGTTTGTTCTCTGGGACCTCTTTCAATTCCAAAACCTCTTCAACAACAAATAACCAATCGAGAAAGTCCTCTGCTTTCTGTCTTCCATGAAACTCTGGTATATCAATCTTTAGGCCTGCTTCCCACCGATTCGAAGAAGCCTTAGACTCTCGGCCTCCTACCCTGCGTGGGTATCGGGGTTGCCTCTGAAAATGCCGTATTGGTGGCCCTTCCGTAAAGGGGTTCTCTTCCTACTCGCTTTCGATGTCATCTCTTTCTCCCTCCTCTGCAACACGCAGATTTTGATACTGTCGTTGTTGTTGTTGTTGCATATGGATCTGCGTGGCGGCCACACTATCAGCCTGATTCTCGACCACTTGCTGTAACCTAACCATCCTTCGTTGTTAATGAATAACCTATTTTGCACGGCAGGCTTCTTGCACTCCTCAAATCTATGACCTGGTTCACCACACTTAAAACAACGACTTGCACTGCTAGTCACGGGTTTAAACTAATTTACAGTTGGTGGTTCGCCAGCCACACCCCCAGTTGCGCCCCCACCACGTACAATCTCTTGGTGACCCACACCCCGACCTGCCTACTCCAGTCCAGGGTAGGACACTGGGGTGTCGCTTTGCCTCCCTCTCAAGCTATAATGTTTTTTCATAAGCATCTGGAACGGAGTACAAATCAAACATGTTTAGGGTGTCTTGATATTGGATCTGCAATCCCCTGATATATTTTAAAACCAACTGGTTATTAGTTTTGCCCAAATCATTACGCACCATCAGCTGATAAAACTTGGAGGTATACTCATCCACAATTCTCGTACCTTGCCTCAAATTCTAGAACTTCTGATACATCATCCGTGCGTAGTTATGAGGCAGGAACGCCTCACGGAGATGCTTCTTCAGCCTATCCCAAGATTCGATCTTCCTCTTTCCCAACCTCGCGCTATTCACCTTCAATTGCTCCCACTACGCCGTAGCCCTTCAACGAAATTGAGTCGCAACAAAGGAATCCCGTTTGTTCTCTGGGCCCTCTTTGAATTCCAAAACCTCTTCAACAACAAATAACCAAATGAGAAAGTCCTCTGCTTTCAGTCCTCCATGAATCTCTGGTATGTCAATCTTTAGGCCTGCTTCCCACCGATTTGAAAAAGCCTAAGCCTCTCAGCCTCCCACCCTGCGTGGGTATCGAGATTGCCTCTCAAAATGCCGTTCTGGTGGCCCTCTCGCAAAGGGTTCTCTTCCTCCTCGCTTTCGACGTCATCTCTTTCTCCCTCTTCTGGAACACGCAGATTCTGATACTTTCGTTGTTGTTGTTGTTGTTGCATATGGATTTGCATGGCGGCCACACTATCAGCCAGATTCTCGACCACTTGCTGTAACCTAACCATCCTTCATTGTTAATGAATAACCCCTTTTGAACGGCAGGCTTCTTGCACTCTGCAATTCTATGACCTGGTTCACCACACTTAAAACAACGGCCTGCACTGCTAGTCATGGGTTTAATCGAATTTGCAGTTGGTGGTTTGCTAGCCACACCACCAGTTGCGCCCCCACCACGTATAGTCTCTTGTTGACCCACACCCCGACCTGCCTACTCCAGTCCAGGGTAGGACACTGGGGTGCCGCTTTGCCTCCCTCTCAAGCTATAGTGTTTTTTCATAAGCATCTGGAACGGAGTACAAATCAAACATGTTTAGGGTGTCTTGTTATTCGATCTGCAATCCCCTGATATATTTCGAAACCAACTGGTCGTCAGTTTCACCTAAAGCATTAAGCGCCATCAACTAATAAAACTCGGTGGTATAATCATCCAACATTCTCGTACCCTGCCTCAAATTCTAGAACTTCTGATACATCATCCGTGCGTAGTTATGGGCAGGAATGCCTCATGGAGATGCTTCTTCAGCGTATCCCAAGATTCGATCTACCTCTTTCCCAACCTCGCATGATTCACCTTCAATTGCTGCCACCATGCCGCAACCCGTCCACGAAAATAATTCGCAATAAGGGAAATTCGTTTGTTCTTTGGGACCTCTATGAATTCCAAAACCTCTTTAACAACAAATAACCAATCGAGAAAGTCCTCTGCTTTCAGTCCTCCATGAAACTTCGATGTATAAATCTTTAGGCCTGCTACCCACTGATTCGAAAAAGCCTCAGCCTCTCGGCCTCTCACCCTGAGTGGGTATCAGGGTTGCCTCTCAAAACGCTGTTCTGGTTGCCCTTCAGCGAAGGAGTTCTATTCCTCCCCACTTTCGACGTCACCTCTTTCTCCTTCTTCTACAACACGTGGATTCTGATATTGGCGTTGTTGTTGTTGCTATTGCATCTGGATCAGCATGGCGGCAACACTATTAGCCAGATTTTCAACCACTTGTTGTAACATAACGATCCATCGTTGTCAATGAATAACCCCTTTTGCACGGCAGGCTTCTTGCACTCTACAAATCTATGACCTAGTTCACCACACTTAAAACAACGACCTGCACTACTAGTCACGAGTTTAATCAAATTTGTAGTTAGTGGTTTTCCAGCCACACCCTAGTTGCGCCCCCACCACGTACAATCTCTTGTTGACCCACACCACGACTACCTACTCTAGTCTAGGGCAGGACACTAGGGCGCCGCTTTGCCTGCCTCTCAAGTTGTAGCGCTTTTTTATAAGCATCTGAAACGGAGTACAAATCAAACAGGTTCAGGGTGTCTTGATATTGGATTTGCAATCCCCTGATATATTTCAAAACCCACTGGTCGTCAGTTTTGCCCAAATCATTACATGCCATCAACTGATAAAACTCGGTGGTGTACTCATCCAACATTCTCGTACCCTGCCTCAAATTCTAGAAACTTTTGATACATCATTCGTGCGTAGTTATGGGGCAGGAACGCCTCACGGAGATGCTTCTTCAGCCTATCCCAAGATTCGATCTTCCTCTTTCCCAACTTCGCACGATTCACATTCAATTGCTGCCACCACGCCGCAGCCCTACCACGAAAAAGAGTCGCAACAAAGGAAACCCGATTGTTCTTTGGGACCTCTTTGAATTCCAAAACCTCTTCAAAAACAAATAACCAATCGAGAAAATCCTCTTCTTTCAGTCCTCCATGAAACTCCGGTATATCAATCTTTAGGCCAGCTTCCCACCGATTTGAAAAAGCCTCAGCCTCGCGGCCTCCCACCCTACGTGGGTATCAGGGTTGCCTCTCAAAATGCCATTCTGGTTGCTCTTTCGTGACGGGGTTCTCTTCCTCCTCGCTTTCGATGTCATCTCTTTCTCCATGTTCTGCAACACGCGGATTCTGGTATTGTCGGTGTTGTTGCTGCTGTTGCATCTGGATCTCCATGGCGGCCACACTATCAGCCAGATTCTTAACCACTTGTTGTAACCTAACCATCCTTCATTGATAATGAATAACCCCTTTTACACGATAGGCTTCTTGCACTCCGCAAATCTATGACCTGGCTCACCACACTTAAAATAACGACCTGCACTACTAGTGACGGGGTTAACCGAATTTGCAGTTGGTGGTTTGCCAACCACATCCCCAGTTGCACCCCCACCACATACAGTCTTTTGTTGACCCACACCCTGACTACCTACTCCAGTCTAGGTCAGGACACTAGGGCGCCGCTTTGCCTGCCTCTCAAACTGTAGCGCTTTTTGATAAGCATATGAAACGGAGTACAAATCAACCATGTTCAGGGTGTCTTGATATTGGATCTGTAATCCCCCGATATATTTCGAAACCCACTGGTCGTCAGTTTTGCCCAAATCATTACACGCCATCAGCTGATAAAACTCAGTGGTATACTCATCCACCATTCTCGTACCGTGCCTCAAATTCTAGAACTTCTGATACTTCATCCGTGCGTAGTTATGGAGCAGGAACGCCTCACGGAGATGCTTCTTCAGCCTATTCCAATATTCGATCTTCCATTTTCCCAACCTCGCACGATTCACCTTCAATTGCTGCCACCACGCCGCAGCCCTTCCACGAAAATGAGTCGTAACGAGGGAAACCCGTTTATTCTCTAAGACCACTTTGAATTCCAGAACCTCTAGAATAATAAATAACCAATCGAGAAAGTCCACTGCTTTCAGTCCTTAATGAAACTCTGGTATATCAATCTTTGGGCCAGTTTCCCACCCATTCAAAAATGCCTCAGCCTCTCGGTCTCCCACCCTACGTGGGTATCGGGGTTGCCTCTCAAAACGCCATTCTGGTTGCCCTTTCACGAAGGGGTTCTATTTTTCCTCGCTTTCGACATCATCTCTTTCTCCCTCTTCTGCAACACTTGGATTCTGATATGGTCGTTGTTGCTGCTGTTGCATCTGGATCTATATGGCGGCCACACTCTCAGCCAGATTCTCGACCACTTGCTGAAACTTAACCATCCTTCATTGTTAATGAATAACCCCTTTTGCACGGTAGGCTTCTCGCACTCCGCAAATCTATGACCTGGTTCACCACACTTAAAACAACGACTTGCACTACTAGTGCCGAGTTTAACTGAATTTACAGTTGGTGGTTTGACAGCCACACCCCCAGTTGTGCCCCTACCACGTACAGTCTCTTGTTGACCCACACCCTGACTAACTACTCCAGTCTAGGGTAAGACACTAGGGCACTGCTTTTTCCTGCCTCTCAAGCTGTAGTGCTTTTTGATAACCATTTGAAACGAAGTACAAATCAAACATGTTCAGGGTGTCTTGATATTGGATCTGCAATCCCCTCATATATTTCAAAACCAACTGGTCGTCAGTTTTGCCCAAATCATTACGAAAAAGCCTCAGCATCTCTTCTTCCTCGCTTTTGACGTTATCTCTTTCTCCCTCTTTTGCAACACACAGATTCTGATACTGTCATTGTTGTTGTTATTGTTGCATATGGATATGCATGGCAGCCACACTATCAACCAGATTCTCGACCACTTGCTATAACCTAACCATCATTCGTTGTCAATGAATAACCCATTTTGCATGGCAGGCTTCTTGCACTCCGCAAATCTATGACCTGGTTTACTACACTTAAAACAACGACCTGCACTACTAATCACGGGTTTAACCGAATTTACAATTGGTGGTTTGCCAGCCATACCCCCAATTGCTCCCCCACCACGTATAGTCTCTTGTTGACCCACACCCCGACTACCTACTCCAGTCCAAGGTAGGACATTAGGGCGCCGCTTTGCCTGCCTCTTAAGCTGTAGCGCTTTTTTATAAGCATTTGAAACGGAGTACAAATTAAACATGTTCAGGGTGTCTTGATATTTGATTT
>BRYE01000006.1:8711397-8716397 GCA_030159115.1 Actinidia arguta var. hypoleuca | reverse complement strand
CAAATATTGAATCTTTCCCACGTTTGGTCCTAGGCAATCGTAACACAAAGTCCATTGAAATATCAATCCAAGACTCACTAGGTATTGGTAAAGGAGTGTACAAACCGTTGGGTTGCACTTTGGATTTAGCTTGCCTGCACGTGACGCATCTATCACAAATTCTTTCAACATCCCTTTTCATGTGAGGCCAATAGAAGTGTTCTTGCAAAACAGCTAAGGTCTTTGCAACTCCAAAATGTCCCATTAATCCCCCACCATGAGATTCTTGCACTAACAATTCTCTCAAGGAACAATTAGGCAAACATAACTTATTTTCTCTAAACAGGAATCCATCAAACCTAAAGAACTTACCACAAGCATTTTTCTCACAAGCCCGGTATTCTTCACCAAATTCGAGGTCATCAGCATATAAATTTTTAATGTGCTCAAATCCAAGCAATTTTGCATCAAGTGTGGAAAGTAATGCATACCTGCGAGAAAGTGCATCGGCGACCACATTCTCCTTACCTTGCTTATACCGGATGACGTATGGAAACGTCTCAATGAACTCCACCCAGCGCGCATGTCTCTTGTTGAGCTTGTGTTGGCCCTTCAAATGCTTCAAGGACTCATGATCTGTGTGAATCACAAATTCCTTAGGCCATAGGTAGTGCCGCCACGTCTCTAAAGCTCGAACCAATGCATATAACTCCTTATCATAAGTTGGGTAGTTTAAGGCTGCCCCACTTAGTTTCTCGCTGAAGTAAGCAATTGGTCGACCTTCCTGCATAAGAACCGCGCCTATGCCAATACCTGAAGCATCACATTCAATTTCAAACGTTTTTTAAAAGTTAGGTAAAGACAATAAAGGGGCATTGGTCAGCTTCTCTTTGAGTAACTGAAATGGCTTTTCTTATTCTTCTCCCCATCTAAATCCAACATTCTTCTTGATCACTTCAGTAAGTGGTGCGGCTATGCTACTAAAGTCCTTCACGAACCGCCAATAAAAGCTAGCAAGTCCATGGAAACTACGAACATTACTTACACTTGTGGGACTCGGCCACTCTTGGATTGCACATACCTTCTCTTCATCAACCTGTATACCTTGTGCAATAACAACAAATCCTAGAAATATAAGCTTATCGGTGCAAAAAGTACACTTTTTCAGATTAGCAAATAATTTTTCCTTCCTAAGCACATCTAGAACAGATTTCAAATGTACTACATGATCATTCACATTTTTGCTATAAATGAGTATATCATCAAAACAGACAACAACAAATCTGCCTATAAATGCTCGCAAAACATGATTCATAAGTCTCATAAAGGTGCTCGGAGCATTAGTCAATCCAAAAGGCATAACTAACCATTCATACAAACCATATTTTGTTTTAAAGGCAGTTTTTCATTCATCTCCTTCTTTTATTCTAATCTGATGATAACCACTCTTTAAATCAATTTTAGAAAATACACAAGAACCATGTAGCTCATCTAACATGTCATCTAAACGAGGAATAGGATGACGATACTTAACCGTGATGTTATTGATGGCCCGTCAATCAACGCACATTCTCCACGTCCCATCCTTCTTAGGTACAAGTAAAACTGGAACGGCGCATGGGCTCATTCTTTCCCTCACGTGCCCTCTCTCCAAGAACTCACTCACCTGCTGTTGAAGCTCCTTTGTCTCCTCGGGATTGCTTCTATAGGCTGGTCGATTTGGAAGTGCTGCACCTGGGACAAAGTCAATTTGATGTTCTATCCCTCGGATTGGAGGTAACCCATGGGGTGTTTCCTCGGGATAAACATCCTTATACTCCTACAAAAGAGAACCAATAGCACTAGGCAAAGCAAGGTCAAGTTCGTTAGTGTTAAGAAATGCCTCTTTGTACAGAAGTACAATCATCGGCTGATTTGAAAACATTGCTCGCTTAATATCACTCACTTTTGCATAGAAATTCTTTTGTTTTCTCTCTGATTTTTTCTGAATGGCCGAATTTTGATTTTCTTTTCCTCTCTCATTTTTCTCGACCTCTCTCTGATTTTCACTCTTTTTCTTTTGCTCTCTTTTTTTTTGATTTCTCCTTTTTTTTTATCACTCTCTTTTTGCAACCTCACTTGATCCTCATATACTTGTTGCGGTGTCAATGGTACAAGAGTGATTGACCGTTGATTAAGTACAAAGGAGTATTTGTTTGTAAAGCCATCATGCTTCACACGCCTATCAAATTGCCATGGACGCCCTAGCAATAAGTGTCCCGCTTGCATTGGTACTACATCACACAACACTTCATCTTCATATTTGCAGACTCGGAATGCCACTAACACCTGCTTGTTCACCCTTATCTCACCACTATCATTCAGCCATTGCAGCTTGTACGGTCTAGGGTGCTTCATCGTGGGTAGTCCCAATTTTTCCACCATGATTGTGCTTGCAACATTAGTACAACTACCACCATCAATAATCACATTACATACCTTGTCCTTGATGTAGCACCTAGTGTGAAAGATGTTCTCCCGCTGTGCTTCATTCACTTCTCTTGCTTGCAAGCTTAGGACTTTCCTCGCCACCAAGGTCAATGAATTTGGGGCTAAGTATTCCTCCTCGAGAATGTCCTCCAATGGTGGCATGTCGTCGGTGTCGGGATCTTCATTGTCGGTCACAATTTCACCATTGTCTTGCAATACCATGACCTGCTTGTTTGGGCATTGACTTGCTATATGTCCCCTGCCTTAACATTTAAAACATTTAATATCACGGTTCCTAGAGGTAGAAGTGTCAGTTTTACCTTGTGGAGCACGGCTGGTATTCGTGGCCTTAGGCTCGGATTTAGAAGTTTGAGACTTGTCCATCTGCTTGGCATAATTCGGTTTCCAAGAGGTAGAACCGGAGTTATGGGCTGCATGTGACCCAACCCCCCTCTTGAGTTGTTGTTCCACTTTGATGGCCATGTGCACCATGTCTTCCAACTCCACATAATGCTGCGTCTTTACCTTATATTGAATTTCTTGGTTTAAGCCAAGTAAAAACCTAGCCATTGTAGCCTCCCAATCTTCCTCTACATCAGCTCGGATCATAGCCATCTCCATCTCCATCTCCTTGTAGTAATCCTCTACGCTCCGGCTGCCTTGTATAAGACCTTGTAATTTTTTGTACAACTCTCGGTAGTAGTAGCTTGGAACGAACTGCCTTCTCATCACCGTTTTCATCTCCTCCCATCTCTCTATTGGTCGTTCTCTATTTTGCCTCTTGTTTATAACAAGCTGATCCCACCAAGTAATAGTATAATCAGAAAATTAAATCACGGCTAATTTTACCTTCTTTGCTTCAGAATAGTTGTGGCAATCGAATATGAACTCCATCTTCTTCTCCCACTCAAGGTATGCTTCAGGATCAGATTTGCCTTGAAATGAGGGAATCTTCATCTTAATACCTCACAAGTTGTTATCTTCCCACTGCCTAGCTTCTTTAAACTGCCCTCCATGCCTCCTATTGCTAACAACAGAGTCCCAGTCATCTTCTACATCAAAACCAGCCCCATAAGGCCCTTCATCTTCAACCCTTACTTTCCTCGGTTGAACTCTTGCCCTTCCACGCACATTAGGGATGCGTTGTGGCTGCTCCTCATGTGTACTCTCCATTTGATCTATCCGTTCGTGAACTTGTTCTAGTTCCAACTTCATCACACGCCTCATCTCACTCATCATGGCCTCCATAAACATCTTTGGATCAGCCAAATCCGTAACACCTTCAGCATTGCTCTTAGCATTGTTGTGAGACATATTTGCTACAAAACAATGTTAGAAAATACAAGAAAATAGGACCTCACAATTCTCTCCCTTACGTGTTTACACTCCAGAGTGTGATTCACTCTACACTCGTGGCTTTTAACCCTCTAATATTCTCACCACTCTTGCCTTTTTCCACTCAATAATTCTCTTTAAGTTCTTTTGAAACTAAACAAACCATACTCAAAATTTCCAGCAATAATTCACCAAGAACTTATCAATGGAATTTCAGGGGTTAAAGGTATGAATACAAAGAACTCGACTGATTAGGATTTCAGAAGCACAAAATAGCAAACTTTACACGAAACTTATCAAGGAATTTTAGAATATTTGATTTTGGAGCCAGAATGAAAGAACCAAGCTTCTTTTTTTTTTTTAACTAGATGCGCGAACAGTAACCGTGAACAGTAACAGAGAATAGTGAAACAAAGATAAGAGGATATTGAACCTGATTTTTAGAGACCTTTGCTTTGATACCAAATGATATGAATCCCACTAAAAGAACGAGACCCGATACAATAAGAAACCCAAGATCGTTCTATGATCAGATTTGAATCAGAGACCTCGACCCGTTATTTATGACATATAAGAACCTTGGTGTATATATAACCTTCAACCCGTTGTTTGATGCGAAACAAGAACCTCGATATAAGGAAGACGCCACAAATGGTGTTGGAAACCCGTTTGATAAGTCGTTGGTGAACGCCACGGAAACCTGATAAGTTCGAATAGTTCTTCAAAAAACCGCAGAGAATTATTCTCATAATTTTACTGAATTCATAATCTACCTTCTTTTCATTGCTTAAATGCCTATTTAAAAGGCTGCCCATTACAAGAAAACTTTCTAAAATGGTTAACCTAATTAAAGGCTAAAATCTGGTAAGAAATATCTCTTACTTGCCTAAAAGGAAAAGACAATTAGCCTTTTAATGGGCTGATCACTTGCCTAAACTAGAAAAGGAAATTGAGGAGCTTAACATGGCTACGTTAATAGCCATTCACATCCAAACATTCAAGACAAAACCAAAAAAGAAAAAGAAAAGTAAATGGCTTTCAATCAGCCCCAAAAATTAGGATTATTCTTGACATGCCAATTTAAGCTTTTACTTGGTCTGATTCTTCTAGAACACGAATCATGTTGATGAATCCTTGTGGCTCACGTGGATCATGCTCAATGGGCCTCCACGAGTTGGCTTGAGTCCATGCCTCTTGAATCAGATCGTTGAGTACAT